>ML784640.1:339122-389236 GCA_009831015.1 Picea engelmannii | reverse complement strand
TGGGTTATTCTCGCACCCTGGCTATAGAGCAACCTGCGAACACCTCGCACCCTGGCTATAGTGCAACCTGCGAGAATGGGTCATTCTCGCACCCTACCTATATAGCAACCTGCGAACTTCCCTTTTTATAAGGTTTTTACATATGAACAAGCAACTTCTTTTCTCAGGAGAAGTTCTTCTCCCTTCTCTCTTTAGGAACTCAGGCCACTGTGACCCCTCTGAAGGCAACAGATAGGTTTACATCATTAACGATCATAGGGATGACGAAAATAATGTGTAACAAAGATCCTTCTAGAAGCGAAATCTTCTATTAGGTCTTCTTACATCCACCTTATTATATTTTATTGAAAGGCCTTATTAATATTGACATTTATTACATCCAAATATATTGATCTACCTATGTGAGGGTTAGGATCCTAACAACCTGCATTAAGGAGTTCTTGGACTATTTTCTCAATTTCATTTTTTTGGGAAAAGGGGTGACGATACAGACAGATATTGGGAGGAAGGCTTCTGGGTACAAGGGGAATGGAATGATCATGAACACCATAGGAAGGAGGGAGTCCCTGGGGAGTGGAAAAGACCACTTGATGTTTAGAAAGGATGGCTTGGAGGTCTTGCGGCGCCGAGGGTATCTCTGTTGCTTGTAGGGAATGGAGTTGGGCAATAACACTAGAATGACCTTTTTTGAGCAGCTTTTCCATGCGATGGGAACTAATGATCTTAGGTGAACTGGTGGTGATGCCTTAGAACTTATATTGGTGGCCCTCCTAGTCAAATTACATGGTTAATTCCTTGAAATCCATGAGAATGGGACCCAAAGTCCTTAGCCAATTTGCACCCAACACAATGTCACAACCGCCCATGTTGATAGAAAACATTTGAGATTTCAGATGGTAGTCACCAATTTGGAGACACACATTTTCAAAATGCCCTCCACATTTCATGGAGCCATCGTTGGCAATCATGATTTGGAAATTATTGACGACATGGATGTAGCAATGAGTTTCTTGGGCAATGCGGTGATGAATAAAATTTTGGGTGCTTCCACTATCAACAATAATGATGACCTTCTGATTCTTGATGTAACCGATTAGCTAGAGGGTTTGTGTAGCGGATAGGCCAGTGAGAACATTGAGGGAAATGACCAGTTGTACTTCAAGAGGGTCTGACGGAGGGGTTATGTCAGTTGTTTCAGGTGACTTAGACACAAGGGGAGTTTCAACATCCTCTTCTGAAATATCCTTGGAGATGGCCATACAAATCTTTTGTTCCTTACACTTGTGGCCCGAGAAATATTTTTCATCACAATTATAACAAAGGCCTTTGAGTTGGCATTCAACCATTTCATCCCTTGTCAATTTGTGGATATTTAGTGGAGTGGAGGGAGTAGTTGTATTTAATGGTTTAGGGTGAGGGATAAAGGCGGGTTTACAATTTTGAGAAGATACAGCCGGTTGTACTTCTTTATCTCTTTTAGTAGCCTCCACCCAAATTTGAGGTCGAGCAATGAGGACATGGGCCTGAATCTCATCCTTGAGGCCATTGATAAAACACTCTCGGAAAAAGGCATCAGACATGCCCTCCATCTGAAAATCCAGGCACTCAAAGGCAGGTATAAAGTCTTCCACTGTTCCTGATTGTTTCAACTTTGTCAAATGACCGAAATGGTTGGTGTCAGTGTCAAAGCGTTCATAAAGCTCCGCCACAAAGTGTGTCCAAGAAATATACCCTTGACAGGAAGTTTTTCTCCATTGCCACCATTGCCAACGTTCTTGATCTAGATGGATAATACCATACGGGAGTTTATCCAAGTCATCTGTAATACCGTATAAAGAGAAATAATGTTCCATTTGGGTTACCCAAACAATGGGGTCCGAGCCATCAAATTTGGTCACATCCAGCCGCGAAAGGTGTAGGTAACTTTGAAAGTGATGGTTCTAAAAGTTATGGGAATGAGAGGAATGTTCACCTTCAGTATGTGGGGGTGAGTCAGAGGAAGGGTTATCTGTAGGGATATGAAGCTTGGTGTAGAGTGACGAAAAGACAGATTCAAGATGGGTGGTCAGGTCTTGTTTGATTTCCTCCATTGAGGACTGCATGGTTTTATTGATGGTGGAAACATCAACACTGATTTGTTTCACTTCTTCTTGGGTCTCAGTGAGACTAGATTGCAAGGTATTGAATAAATATTCCATGTCTTGGCTGTGGGTATGGGCCATGAGGATGAGGGAACCGAAAAGGGGTGGGTGGGGTAAAAATGCTTTCCAAAAAATGATATGTATGAATGTGATAAGCTAGAAGAGATGAATCCAATGGAATAGGTCTCAAATAATGGTGAAAACATTTCCAGACATTTTTTTTTTTTTTTACACTTGCGGAGTTATACTCCAGTCTGAAGAATACTGCAGTGATGAAATGCCCAAATGCTTAACCAGGAAGAAAAGTGTAGTTACTTGGCAACCCAAACACATTTGCACGGTAATAGATCTTGTCTGTTTTAATTTGTTTATGTTTCTGTCCCCAAGGGTTAGGTATTCAAGGGTTCTACAGACAAGGGTTTGCCCTATTCTATAGCTCTCTGATATATGTGCGGGGTCCAACAGTAGTACTCGATCCAATATCTCAGGGCACTAACTAAGGAGGATAGACCGTACCCTTAGCTGTACTACCCTTCTACCCAGGTACTAGAAAGTATCTTCCCAAGTGTTGTTCTTGGTGGCACTATAGCAATCAGGCGGCTGATCGGTTTATCTAAAAAGGGCTTCAGGAAATCTAGGCCGATTTGTACACAGGTGTTGTCTGATGCGCTACCACTCGAAGGGGTACCAACATAGGTTACAAGGGTGGCCAACAAATGTGCGCTTATGAACCACTTGTATTTCCTATGTGTATGAATCCCTCAGCTGCAGGTTTATGTGCGTAACGATAGATCTCTATGGCTTAACGACATCGAAATACGTCTCTACCCTGAAAAAAAAAGTTACCCACAATTTCTGCCAAGGAAAGTGCTCTGATACCACTTGTAATATACCAGATATAAAAAGTATGTAGAACATAAATAAAATGATAGAAATGGAAGAATAACAACAATATAACCAGAATAGTCACCACAATAGCACTAAAATTATATAAGTATAACAACAAAAATATCACTTTGATTCTGAAAGCAATGTTCATGGGCCTCTTCGAGGGGGCAACCTCCAGTTGATCAAATCTCTATTACAATAATATCAAAGCTAGGGTTCTCATACCCTCGACTCCTATTTATACTAAATATGTCTATCAAAAGAAGCATCTAGAGGAAGATCCTTCTAGAAGCAGAAGATTCTATTAGGTATTCTTACATTCGACTTATTCTATTTTATTGTAAGGCCTTATTAATATTGACCTTTATTACATCTAAATATATTGTTCTACCTATGTGTGGGTTAGGACCCTAACACTATCCCGGTCAAAATTGATCTCCTCAAAACCAGGAGGCAGAGGACTTGGGGAAAGAAATACTCTCTCTCATTTAAAAGGTTTAGGATCAGGAATGCTGCGACATGATCGAAGGATGCATCACTCTCCACATGGAGAGTAGAATTGAACAAAAATTGCACTGGTAGAACCACTTCTTCAATTCTAGTTTGAATAGGATGAAGGGTAATGGGGATGAGGGATACATCACCCTCGAGAATGTGGATTTGATCAAGAGAGGATTGCAACGGTGTTAATGTCCTGCCAATCAGAGGAACAAGGTGTAGGGAGACCACAGATGCCTCAGAATCCAAAGGGCCCTTAGGTGAACCCCATGTTTTTGGTATCCCAGTCGTGGCTGGACATAAATGAGTAACATGACCTCCTTCACAAGTCCTGCAAAGGAATTTAGGCTTACGTCTGAGGTGTATGGGCTTCTCAATTCCCCCAGTGTCGTTCAAGATGGTCGGTGGCACACCATCCACATGACTGGAAAAGGTAGGAGAGTCATCTCCTACATGGTACTCAGAGGTCGGAGATGTGGCATTGATATAACTTGTGGCAACTAAAGTGGTTCCCCCATCATGACTAGGAGCGGTCAGGTATGGGTTGTCAACATAACTTGTAGAATTTGTCGACCCATCTCCAACATGACTATCAAAGGTTGGTGATGGAGCTCCAATATGACTGAAAGTGACTAGACTAGTGGTGGATTGCGACATTTGATGCCAAGGTCTAGGCAAATATTGACTTTGAAACATTGCAGGCCAGGAAGGATCCTGGTTTACCCCCTATCCTTATCCAGAAAGGTAGTATCCCCCATTTAATTGAGTCAGAGAAGTTTGAACGGGCATCATCACCGAAGTATGTGAAAATATGGAAGTGTGATAAGGATTATTCGAGTGAGTATATATGTTGCCCCCCTTGTGAAGGGAACCCATGAAGCAGGTAGCCTGAACCGTAAAAATGATTCTCCCCGTATGAGACACCTGGGATACATGAGGACTCACCATGGAAAAATTGTTCAAAGGAACTGACATGGAGGGGAGAGGATACATGGATGAAGTATAGTAGGTATAATAACACCCATCTGAGTACTGGCTCCTGAAAGAGCATAATTAGGATTGGATCCATAAGAGGGGAAGTTCCAACCTTCTTTCGTGAAAGCGAGTTGAGGGAAATGGCTCATATCAAACGAAGATGCATGCATTGGGGCCATGGTGCCCCCAGATCCACTGCTAGGATTCATATAAGTGGACTAGGGAGAGGATTGTAAGGGTGAAGTCATATCAATGGGGGAATGACTAGAGACCCAAGGCACAGACTGAGTACCGAAGTTATGCATACCATTATAAGAGACATGAGGGTTCGTCCCCATGAACTTAGTGGGCATCATGGGGTAAGTAGAAGTGAACAAGGGAGCTAGAGGGACTCCACTATCCATGATGAGGACTTAGTAAAGACTCTTAAGGCCAAATATGAAACAAAGAGCACACCAAAATTCAAACGACCAATATGCATGCAAATGGGATAAAGTGGCTGAGTCACCTCCCTCCCTAAAGAAGGCATGTCTCGTACAAGAGGGACTTGAGACTCCCTGCTAAAGATCAGAGGTAACATAATCAATTATAGGGGGCCTCATGGGGTTAACAACCAGTCAGTCAGATCCCCCCGAAGAGGTAATCCTCTATAAAGGTTGTGTGTTGTCCGATCCCTATCTAACTCAGGGTACTAGCAGAATAACCCTTGCAAGTAACCTATGAGATACCTAAGTCAAGCAACTAATAAACCACTGTATAACCGATGCACAAGAGAGCGGTAATAAGTCCAGATCACCATATGGGAAGGGTAGCAAAACCCGAAACCTTTAAATCACCGCCTCTCATGGAGGTATGGGCACTAGCAAGATCCCCAAATACGAATAAATCCATAGAAATATCTTTGATGCTTGGCGAGTATCCGGGGGATATCCCTTCAACTAACTTCATGCGACCTCATGATTAACTTCAGTGTGAGTGGATCCTCCTGATCTTACCAACTATACAATGGACTTCTCAATTCCCTTTCTCAGACACATATGTTGATTTAATTGCCTTGGAGAAGTCTACTCACAAAATCCTATTCCAAGGCACTAAATCCTAGGCTAGTTTGTGCACCCTAGAAAATAAAATCGTTACTAATAAATTTTAAATTATAACATTGATTTTATGGTCGTGATTACTCAAAAAGGTATATGGTGATGAAACAAATGGTGTTATGACTCTACAAGAAAGTAAATATGAAAATAATGTAAAGTCTAACTTTAACTTTTAATGTATGATATACTCCTAAAAGTGATGCAATTTTCAAATTCAACTCTGTGATTCAGAAGTAAAAAATGCAATCTTTCACTGTATGCACTAAGCTAATGATAAAAAATCAAAAGACAAAAAATGCCAATCAATGCAAAATGCCTATATTTTTGTATTTTCAATATATCAAAATTGAAAATGCATGGACTGAAAAGTAACTTGATACATAGACCTACTGCATATAAAAAATAGATAACTCAAGAAGGATATCAAGCAATAAAGCACCCAACCCAATGTACAAGGACAATAAAAATGAAAAGATGAAGAGAAAAAATTTGCCCAAAAATTCAACCAGAAGAGGGTCTCCTGTCATCCCACAGGTACTCAACAGGCACTACAGAGACCTAAGAAGGCTCATCAACCATCAAATCCCACCCAGAAAACACCACACCAAGAAAACAGGCAAGGAGAAAAGGTGTACATGACTATTTGAGAAAACATAGCGTATATGCGCAACTTGCAGTGAGACAACCTACATATATATGCGACTTTCAAGCCAAAAGGCGCATATATGCTTTGAAACAAGGCCATGCAAGGGAGAAAGGATGAAAACTCATACCCAGAGTGAACAAGAGATGTCAAGAAATGATACGACAAGAACCACAATAGAAACAAGATCAATCTAAGGAGAAAAGTACTTCAAGCCCTAACAAAGAAGATTCTCCCTAGTGGAGTCGCCAATTTTGTTACGAGGAAAATCTCTCAATGGCTAGGGGGAACCACAATTGACAGGTATGACTACATAAATCAACTCAATTCTAGCATATGCTATATAAACTAATGTGCAAGATAGATAAGAAATATGCCTACCTCATCCAAACATTCGATGATGTCGACCGTTGATAACTTTGACCCAAATCTTTATACCCGCAACAAGTTCTCAACAAACAAGCAAAGAAAGCATATAGTGATGATATACCAGGCTAGCACATTAGATAGCGTAATCCATCAATATACAAAAAAACATGCCCATGGATCATAGAACATATATTTTCAAGATATCAATTGGATGGGAAAGGAGTATTTCTATTACTAAATGATCAGCAGAAGTGAAACATTACAGACTTTCATGTCAGCATGGTTTGGAACAAAGAAACCAAGTTCCTTCCAATTGGGCCTCCACCACTTCAATCCTATACCAAAGGCAAGATCATATAAGGGAGACAAAGAGTTTCTCCATCAATAAGGGAAGAGCTTGGGGGTTGAACATTGTGTTCAAACTTAAAGGACAAAGGGATGCAGACTCAATAATTAAGTAATAATTTCTCCAGAGTAACTTTTCTCTCAAAGTTGAATTCTCCCTCCTTTTCCATAGCTCAAAATTGGCTTCTTTATATCCTTCAAAATGAAACTGAAGGGTCGAGTCAGAATGTTACAAGTATGTTGAAGGCCAAGGATCAGAGATCTCATGTCTTGACATGGAAAGATGACATTTAATTTTGATTTTCTGGTACAAATCCTGTTGTACGCGGGCTGTAGTGGAGTAGCCAACGTATACGTTTGTTGTATAGCTTGCAAGGTGTGTACAATTGGAAAAATATGTATTTTTGACCCTAGATTCATCAATGAGGGAAAGTAATTCTACACAGGGGAATGGAACAAGGCCCTCTCTACAAGATTGCATAGGGTGAGAAAAATATTTCTCTAACAGTTTTATTTTCCTTTACATGATGAGCATGACCATCATATTCTTGACCTTCTTTGGTTAAGTGATATTGATTCTTTTCCTTGTAGAAGATTTCTTTACGATCATATAAGTATGGACTACCTAAGACCATTCCACATTCACTTAGTGGAACTACATCACATGTTACCTCGTCCACATACTTAGATGCATTTGAAAATTTTAATGTGCACTGCTTGGTTATGTTCATTTGATGATTGTTGCTTATCCATTTAAGTGTGTAGGGATTATGATGCATCTATGTTTTTGATCCCAAATTTTTAATTAATTCCTCTGAAAATAAGTTTGATTGACATCCACTATCTATCAATGTGTCAACCTTAGTGTGTCTCATGATGACCCTTATGTGAAACAAGTTACTTCTACAATCAAATCCTTCACCAATTTTACCTGTCATACTGACCAATGAGACCTTAGATTCATCACCTAAATCTGATCTCAAGTCTGTGGGTCAAGTTGTTGTTGCAACTGTATTCCTCCCTTTCTTTTTCTTGAACCACTTTGGTCTCTTCTCGGGATGAAATTGCCAACAATGGTCCTCATCATGCCACTCTTTCTTGCAATCCTTGCAAGAGGGATTCTCTTCCTTCCTTGTCATTGAATTTGACTTCTTTCCATGACACTTCCTTTTTTCCTCTTTCCTTGAAGACAATTCCCCTGATACACCAACACCTGTTTTCCTTGCTTCAATGTATGTCGCTTGAATAGAAACCTCATCAAGATTAGTTGGTCCAAACATGAATACAATATTTTGAATATGTGCAGGTAAACCTCCTATACAATTCATAAGAGTTTCTTGGGTATGTAAAGGGATATCTAACATCAATGTCATTTTACGAAAGCCATCTGTGTATTCTTGCACTGTTTGTCCTTTTCTTAGTTTTAAAGCTTGTCATTCAATTAATGCTTTCTTTTTATAACCCAAAGGATAGAATTTCTTTCTAAGTGTAGAAATAAAACTTTTCAATGATGGAAATACATTACCCACTTGTTGTGTTCCATTTTTCAACTTTCTTTGCCACCAAATGAGAGTTGTGCCTGCAAGTCTAAGGGATGCCAAATTGACCTGAGTTGCCTCATCCTTGATCTGTTTCACACTGCAATAAACCTCCATCTATCTGACCTAATTGTCACGTCTCTTTGCATTAACTTCACCATCATACAGGGGTAAATTGAATTTAACATCAAATTTTAACAAAGGCATTTCATTATTATGTTTATGAACATGTTTATTTGCATTGGATTTAGAACTTTAACTTGAAGAAGAAGAAGGAGAAGAAGGAGGTGAAGATGGAGGTGAAGGAGGAATTTGAGGAGGATCCTCTCGTTCTTCACTTTTTCCCTTTGAAGATTCACCAAGAACTGGTCTCTTCCGTTCCAAGTAATCCTCATGCAAAACCTTCATCATCTCTAACATGGCAAAGAAAGTTTTTCAAAACTCTTTCTCATCTTGAGAAACTCCCTCTTCCGATGCCATCTTCTCTCTTTGAGAATTTCTCTTTCTCAATCCAATCAATATATTCTGTTCAACAATATCGCCTTCACCACAAAGTATCTTTTCCCTGGTTAACATGCAAAAATCAAATCCAAATGTCAACTAGCTCTAATAGCACTTGATCCGAAAAGATCTTTTACACAACTATGGTTGAGTTATTAATACATGTGTTAATTAACCAATTAGGAAGCTAAATGAAAGAGGAAGAATTATGAAAGCCATATAAACATGTACAAAACTGAAATGAAGCATAAACAACAACAAACCATAAACACCAATGTGATAACGAAGTTTGACAATCTCACCTATGTTTCTGGGCCTTTGTCTCAATGGGTGAGGCTTTCTTATTTCTATTCAAAGCTCAATAAGTACATCACAATAGTTTCAAAAGGTTACAAAACTGATCTAGCTTTTTTCTACCAGATATTTAGAACCCAACAAAAGAAACAACACTGAAATCGGATGACCGGAGCTCCCAGAAATGGCCCACAAAGGTACGCTCCTCAACAACTTCCCTGCATAAAAATGGCTTTAGCTTGGAAATTAGTGAGAATAAATCTTCTCTGAATGTCCTCTCATGGCCTCAACAAGGCCTGGTTTATATAGATCTAAAGTTGGTAACAATATCCCAACTTCCTCCCAAGATCTGGCCTAAAACATGGCTCAATATCCCCCCAAAATGGCCAAAAATCTCCAAAACTACCTATAAAATCAATAAAAATCTTATAATATGGTTAAAAAACCACTTTCTACACATAATTTGGGTGCATCCCCTAACTAGCTGGCCCCTGGGCATATAAGGCGCATCCATGTGGCTAGGCGCTCAACTGTTGGTGCACTGCCCCCCTCCAAATCCACTCATGGTTACGTGTATGGCCCATGTGGTCAGGTCCTGGACACCACGTGCCCGCAATGATAAGATCCCAAAGGACTAGTCCTTGGTTGGTGGGTTATCCTAACCGACCAGGGATAACCTCATCCATCTGCACCAGGCTCTATCTATTGATTCCGAGTCATATGCAGCAACGCCAAGAACCAGGGGGTTATCCCCTATCCACCTCCATGCTGAACTTTACAGGGATTGGTCATGTGGTGGATGTATATAGAATCGGGGCTGGGGATAGACCCCTTCCTCCTCCACTTGAACACAATTGCAAACATAAATATAAATGAAACCCTTTTTATAACAAGCAACAAATGCATGTGGGTTGGCTAGCCCAACCCTGCCAAACCCTAGTCCGATGGGAGGTCGTGTGTTCGATTCCGGTGGAGAACAATTTTTTTTTGCAAACCACGAATGAGATAATCCATGGGTTCCACATGACAGGCCACGTCTGGGCCACGTGGCACTATTTCATAGGATAGCTAAATTCCATGTGTCAAATTCTCGTTGGTCTAGCTATCTGCCACATGTGTTCCCTATCATATTACTCACCTAGTCATAATCTACCACGTGTTTTCGTACGGGTGTGCCATGTCATCTGTATGGGCATGCCATGTGTCACCCCCATATTGGTCCACCTATCCGTCCACGTCAGTGTATGTATGCCCAATCATCCTGCCACATGTCACCTCCAGAAGCTGCCAACTTTTCCTGCCATGTCAGCTATACGACTTATATAGTCAACTACCACGTGGCACTGTACAAAATGTATGGACTGTAGAGTCATCATGTTTTACCTATTTGGAAAAACAAACAGATCACCATAACTTGATCATACGATATCCATTTGAGCCCGTTCAAGTTGTGTTGGGTTTGTATCAACGAGCCCTACACACACGTACGTTTAGAAGACATTATGAGAACTTTTATTTTTAGGCCTTTCTGAACCCCATCAAGCCTCTGGATTCGATTCAGGATCATCTGCCTCTAGAGTTAGATCCCCCCCTTCCTCTTCCAGGAATTATAGATGACTACATGGAAAATGAACTCTCTAATGACATATTTTAACTATTCAATTTGTGTTCATGATTAATGAGGGAAGCTTGTAATTCATCTAGACTAAATTGACTCAGGTTTTTGCTCTCTTCCAGAGTCATAACAAGGGTATCCAATGCAGGATGAACACTCATAAGTACTTTCTCAACAAATTTATGTCTTCTATAGTTTCACCATGAGACTTAATATGATTTATAAGGCCAATAACATGGGTATAAAATGAATCTATTGAATCTGTCTTTCCTTGATAGAGTTTTAAAATCTCTTCTAAGGATTTGTAGTTTTGAGGTCTTGACTTTGTCCATACCTTGATAAGAGGTTTGTAATATGCCCCATGGCTCCTTGAATTTCTTTGCGGATGAAAATCTTGGGATTATACTTTTGTGCATGGCTTGATGTATGTAAAACATCTCATTTTCATCTTTATTTATTTGATCTTTCAAAACATCCTTCTCAGCTTGTGTCAGTGCATTATATGTGGCCTGATATCTTGGTTCCACATAGCCATTCTCCACTATTTCTCATACAACATAACCTCAGAATAGTGCCTTCATGGTCAAAGACCACAACTCATAATTCTTTCTTGTAAAAGTGGGATGTTGCAGATTTTAACTAGAAGCCATATTTCACCTTACAATAGAGTTGCTTCTCTTGAACTTGTTCTAATCAACCTGATTTGATCCCAAATATCGAATCTACATCACACATGGAAAATGTGCACAACAGAGTGAAAAATATTGTGTGCCACAAAGAAAACTTAGTCACAGAACAATCAAGACTTACCACACAGTTGACAGACTACACGATTTATTGCACACTATGAAAAACACTTAATGACACAATTTCTTCACACTGTACTACTCCTTAACAAAATGAACTCAGAAACACAACAGAAGCTCAAAATACACATAAATTTATCAACACACAAAATACTTGATATGTATTGCAGCACTACACGCTAATACAAAATACAATAATTGTGACAAGCTTAATCTCCAACAACTTATGCTGACTTTACAAGCACAAAGCTTGTGCTCTCATACTTCCTCGACTACTTTTAGATGATGTTGTTTTCTTCTTGATTAAGGTTGGTTGTCATTGATGTCAATCCTTGAAGAAAGTTTGGTAGCACAAAAGTTTGGGTAATGGACCCAAGTTTGTTTGATTTAAATATGACTCATTATTTCCGTGTCATGGTTGATAATAACTACAAATGGATGAACTCCAAAGTGGTCCCCTTATGGTGAAATTCCTCATGGGAAAATGGTTTGCGGATTGAGTTATCCTAAAAGTATGGTTAGAGAACCCATGCTTAATTGTGGAATAATGAGATGAAGGTCAGTGAATTTATCAGTGCAACTATCCTATATGGATAGTTCTTGTCATGTCATTTCCAGTGGTATGTGGAATGTCACATAAATCCTCACGGTTAGATATTTATGGCCATATGAAGTTGGAGAACCCTGATGAGTCATATAGAAACCCCCAAAAGTCAAAGTGTTTGCAAAAGAAATTATTTAAATAATAAAGTTAATGGAGAACTCCCTAAAATAAGGAAAGTAGAATGTTACATGAAAGTATAAATAAGAGGCAAGGCTCTCTCATTTTATCACACTTGAATATCATTGAATATCTATTTTGTGAAAGGTTATTTGGGAAGGTATTATTGATAGAAAAAATGGCAGCAGAAAAAGTGCGGAAAACAAATTGCTACAAAAAAAGTGTGGCAGAAAAATCACGGCAGAAAAAGTACGGAAGAAAAAGTGTGATAGAAAAATTGTGGTAGAAAAATTGTGGTACAAAATTCACGGCAAAAAAAGTGCGGTAGAAAAATTGCGGTAGAAAATGTGTGGTAAAAACTTCACGATAACAACATGGTTAGGGTCTATTTATGAGAGATATGACACATATTGTTTGAGGTATGTTTTGTGATCTAGGATTTATCTCATGAGACGGTATTGGAGGTTCAGTATTGCTGCATATATCATATTTTTTGAGGGATACAATTGGTATTTTGTTGTTGGTATTTGGCATATGGGTATTGGTCTTTTGGTTGTGATGTGTTGTTGAAGTTGTTGGTTTAGCCTGAAGATACATAACAGTGAGGTTGTGGCACATGGTTTGATGTAAGGGTTTATGTTATTTGGTTTATCGATAGAGTGATGAATGTTTGATGGTTATATTGGTGTATTTATTTGGTATATGGTTGAGGTACATGGTTGAGACAAGTAGTTCATGAGTTGGCACATACATGAGGTGTATAGTTGATGAGTTGTCACATACATGAGATGTATAGTTGATGATGTTGGTACATATTGATGAGTCAAGGTTGATGCATGGTACATGTTGGTGCAGGTTATTGGTACAGGTTGTTTGGTGCAGGTTGATTGGTACAAGTTGTTACAAGTTATTGGTACAGGTTGACAGTGACAAGTTGAAAGTGGCAGTGGTTGTTTCAGTGATAGTTAGAGGTTGTCTACATTTGACATTTATATTTCAGGGTAGTTGGATGGGGAAAGGACATGTGGTTGTATTCACCTTCCAGTTGTATCCATAGAACTTAGGGGGCTGTAGCCTCCTTCTGGTTGTGTTAACACAGTAATTTGCAGCCAGAAAAGGCTCGCCTCTCCATAAGAAACTAAATAACCTCTACATGCATATACAAGCTTCTAACCTATCAACTCAAAGCTCTTGATTAGTCTCATCATACAGAAGAGAACAAACATTCCATAGTGCCATGGCGTTGCGAAATTGTCTATATAGCATGGTCTGCCATTTTACTACCTAAAATTCTACCAAATATGTTAAGCAATGTAATGATGGTGCTATGAATGCCATAGGTTGTTACCAATTCCATTTTCATGTCGGATGCTACCAAATATGTCAATTTTGAAGTGATGTAGTCGCGAATTATGATGGCACTACCAAATTTCACAAAGACACACTAGGATGGTGCTACCGAAATTCTTGCAGAAACCGAATTGTGCAGAGTTATTTTGCAAGGATGATTTTGCTAGTTTTGAGTGACTAACTTAAAACTTGTATTATGAACAAATTAGAAGGTAGTTTTTAAAATGGAGGAGGTTTTTGTTCATAACATTCCAAATAACAAAAACCTCTCTCGGTTTTTCAAAATGTGTTATTGTTTGAGATATATTATACATATAAGTGGCGTCACCTAGCAGTCACGGTTTTGATATTTGCCTTGTTGGGAGGTTTCCACCTGTCAAGGAGGATTCAAATGGATTCTCAAGGATTAGTTAAATGTCAAGGACACCTTCCCCTAGGATTTATCTCCATCAAAGGCCTCATGCAATGAGGTGGAAACAATTTATTAATGACTTCCAAAAAATTCCTAAAAATTAGAAGTTTGTTGGATTTTTGTCTCTTTGATTGTTGCCACCTATCTCCAAGGATTAGAATCCAATGGAGGAGATGGGATTCGACCTCCTAAGTTTATTTGTATTCTATTTTATATTTAATAAAGGATATATCTCTTGGAGAAGGGGATTAATGAGCCAAGAGAGGCTAGAGAGAGTAGGAGCAAGCAGTTTTCTTGTGTGTGTTCATTTGTAAGCCTGTGGGAATTTTATGATTGTAAGCATTACTACTATTGGAGACTCATGAGAGCTATGATTTCATATTGTAACTCGTTTGTTTATATTTCTTGTTATTTGAATATATTGCATATTTTAGGATCAAAGGATGTCAATGATTTATGGATCCCTAAGCAACATAGGATCTGTTGTATTTTGCCCATCAGTAATTGTTTATATTCAAGTATTTGTTGATTCATTAAATTGAGAGGATCTCTGTTTAGTGAACATTATATCTTATTTTTTCCTTCTTCATTCTTCCACCTATTAGCATGTAATCATGTTTTGTGTTGAGCATCTTTTGTGCCTCCGATGAGTAGAATGTTTGTGACTCCATTTCCCATTGGTTTAGCCTACTGATATGCAGTTTAATTCCCTCTCCCTTTCTTTATCCATCTTGATGATCCACCTATTCAAAACCAAAATTATCGTTTACATTTTGATGGGTGCTAATCTTACACTTTAGTAGTCAAAGTGTTAATTTAAGTGCTAACATTTTTGGCTTCATTATAGGGGAAGGATTTGAGAAGATTGAAACGTTCCCTGGGAAGAATGACATTGCATAGCTCCAACTTTAGATGGCGACTGAAGTTGGACACCTTCAATACTACACATTCACCATGGTGACTCCATTGTTCAAAATCTGTTGGTGACTCCACTGGAATGAGACAAATTAAATGTCTATGAAGGCTATCCTGGCCAGGAGGTTTGTCCCACTCAATTTCTCATCCATAGATGGTTATCCACATCCTGTGCCTCAAATTGATGAATGGAAATGTCTGCTACCCAGATTTTATGAAGGTGAGAATGAAAGCCCTGTTGATCATGTTCAGGAAGATCATGCTTTGATGCAACAACTTGACATCCATCATGAAGATATATTGATGAAAATGTTCATGTATTCATTGGAAGGCTATGCAAGTCAATGGTATATAACACTCCCCGCTTCTAATATTTCCTCTTTGAAGGACTTTCATGATGTTTTTTAATCTCATTACAAGGTAATTTATCCAACTGATTTTTTTTTTGATAATTGTTGTGAGGGGTATGCATCATATATTCAGGATTCAACAAGTGATTCCTCTAGCAGTGATGATGAAGGGGATGATTGCAGAGAGAAGGACTTGGATGATGAGTTTCATAATGCTTTTCCTAAATTTGAAGAACAAATGAATCATTCATTTCAAAATCTAGGTCCCCAAGAAAAAGATCAATATGGGCAATCCATCATTTCCCTATCTCCACCTTTTCTCGATTATTTAAGTCAAGAGATCATATTAGGTTCAGAATTATTTCATCATGAGAATAGTGTTGCAGCTTGTTATGACTGAATTCATAGCTTACGAGTTGTTGCTGTAATCCCTCCTATTGTTAATGAACCAGTGTGCCATGATTTGCCAAGTTTTGATGACTATGAGGATGCTTTCCCTAAACAACCAGTTGTCCCAGCTATTGTACTAATCCCCTCAGCCATTAATAGTCAAAAGGTCATTGATTCACCTTTGTATGATGATTATGAAGATGATTTCCATGAACATTCCGTTGAAGACCTTATATCAGATAAGTACCCTTCCCATCAAAGCAACAATAGCTTGATTCAACCCTCATGTCATATTTTTGTTGCTGAAAAAGAAGAAAAATATGATAATATAAGTTTAGAAGATGAAAAACTGAGAAATTGGGACCATAAGCCAAGATATGATGAATATCCATCACAATCAGAAGATAAGAGAAACAAATATAGTTTCCCAAATACTTCTAATTGTGATGAAATACCCTATAAACCCCCTATTCCTCTTGAAGACACAAGCTCAGTTTCATCAAGTAGCCAAGATCAAATGCCATGTGATCAGATGAGAGAGGTTGAAATTAAAGAAATACAAGCATCACTAAGCATTTTTCCTAATACACCTCATGACTAGGAGTGTGTTGGACAACTGAGAGGGGGGGGGTGAATCAGTTGTTACCGTGCTTAAACAATTATGCCTATTCAAAACTCATTACAGACCTCTCAATGAAAATCACAATAATGCAGGGAAGTAAGCATTGTAACATTCAACAACATTCATACATATGAGATATACAGAGACAGATATTTCCTGAGGAAACCCATAAAGGGTAAAAACCTCTTTTTATTTATATGATAAGTAATCTTTACATTCTTTACATTATCATACATATGAGCTCCAACTCATTGTGAGGCAACAACCTCTGTTTTTCAAGCTGCAACCTGCTGAGAGCACCAACTCTCTGTTTTCTCTAGCACCCACTAGAAGGAAGCACCAACTCCCTGGTTTCTCTAGCACCAACTAGAAGGAAGCACCAACTCCCTGGTTTCTCTAGCACCAACTAGAAGGAAGCACCAACTCCTTGGTTTCTCTAGCACCAACTAGAAGGAAGCATCAACTCCTTGGTTTCTCTAGCACCAACTAGAAGGAAGCATCAACTCCCTGGTTTCTCTAGCACCAACTAGAAGGAAGCTACAACTCCCTGTGTTCAAGCACCCACTTGAACCTCTGAGGAAACCAGTTCTCCCTAGCACCTCCCAACCACCCTGAAATGTAAATTCTTTGTTACTAAAACTTATTACAACAATATAAAGTTATTCAATGGCTTACCAGCCTTGTCGCTATTCTATTACACTGCTATGCCCTGTTTGCATCAGTGTCTTCTGCACACCCCTTGCACTTTCTGTTCTTCTGTCTTTTATGCTCTTTGCGCCATATCCCTTCAATGCATCATTCCTCTACTATTCATTTCTGCTCCTGCGCTCTGCCTCCTTGCACACACCTAAATTCTCCTACAAAACAACAACCCTTTTCTCTTCTTTGTTTAGCATTCTTATAGTCTCTGTTGTCTTTGTGCATGCAATATTTGCAATGCCTCTGCATGCTCACTCTGCACCAAACTCCTACACATCTCGAGTTCTTTTTCCTGATCATCGCAACTCTTCAGCTTCTCTAGTGATTCCCACCACGCATTCAACATCTCTGGGTATTCTGCTGAGATTCCTCAACCTATCTGGTAGTTGAGACTCCTCGTCTTCTCTGGCACAGTCAAGCTTATGGATTTTGTTTCAATTACAGACTTCAATGCTCATCCATCTGTCAATTGCCTCCACAAACATATTCATCCCTCTTGAAGATTCCCAGAGACTCTTCACCTCCTCTGTCAATCATCCCGAAGTGTCTTCGAGTCCTCTGGCAGAAACCATCAGTGGTTTCTGGCAGTTACACTGTGTCGTGCTACAGTAGCCCTGAGATATTGTTCAAATTCACCTGCACCGTTGGATTGATTCCATGGGATCTTGCATTCATTTCGGCATTTTGGCATTCAACAATTCGACATTCGTGTGACCATGTGTCTCGAGATTCCCAGTCCCAATCCCCGAAAAAGAGCTTGGTTTCTCTATCTCTTTCCTCTATCTCTCGTTGATGTGAACAAGGGTTGTGACCACAGCCTTATGCATAAAGCGCTTTCACGATTTCTCACTTTGTGAATCTGGAGATGAGGCATATCGACTCTCCAAGTCGCGATCCCTGAAACCCCGAAATGGCGTGGGATCAACGGTCCCGATCAACACTTTATCTGACGGCTCAGATCATTTCACGATTTCACATTTCGCGATTTCAACATTCTTGATGTTCAGTGTTGTTGTCACTTCAAATTCCCGATCCACGAAACTCCAAAATGGGGTCGGATCAATGGTCCAGATCACATCTTGATCTGACAGCTGGGATTAAGTCACGATTTTGCATATCGCGATTTCAGGATTCTTGTGGTTATTATTCTTTGACATCTCCAACTCTCGATCCATGAAACTCAGAAGTGATATAAGCCAGCTGACGTCACACGTGGATTGAAACATGTCGAGTAACTTCCACGTGTCACTCTGATTCGTGACTTACATGTGCCTGAAATGTTGAATCAACTTGACACTTGTCATTGCCTGGTTATGCCATGTGTTATTAGCTGACGTGGTTTGCTGATGTGTCTTGTTTTGCGATTTCGCATTTCGGCACTTCGAGACTCCTAATGTTGAGAGTCTCTAACTTCTCCATTTCTCGATTTCTGAAACTTCGAAATGGACTGGGATCAACGGTCCAGATCAAACCTTGATCTGACAGCTCAACTTAAGTCGTGATTTCGCATATCACGATTTCAAGAGGTTAGGGAACCCCGTTCCTTTGACTCTCCAGTCAGCGAAATGATGATCTTTCCCCATGTGTCCTGCCTGAAGATGGACGGTCCTCCTTCTTTTGGGATTTTGTGAGCTCGCTACTCCTTGCACTTTAAAGAACGTGTAGGTTCTCCTTGATCCAATGATGGTCATATCCCACACTTGGATCTAACGCCTAAGATCTATTCTCCTCTTCAACACGCTCTTCTTGTCTACATTCAGATCAGACGACCATCGGGAATTCAGGATGGGATCCAATGATCACTGAAGCTTCTCCCCCCAAGATTATGCATCCTCCTTACTTGGGAGAATTTCTAAGTGTCAAAGGCCTCGAGCTTTGATCCACCTGGGATCCTTTGTACGCTATATCTTTTGAGCTTTGGCAGTGAGTTAACCTCAAACACTGGTGCACACCTACGCACTGCATTCGAATCTGTGCTAAGTCCTCCTAAGCTTACCTTGTCATTTTTTTGCCTTCGCTGCATACTCTGATCTTGCCATCAATGACAAGCACATACTTCCTGTAAAGCATGCCAACCATCCTCTGCACTATCTCTTATGATCTTATCGAGCTTTCTCTGCAGCGTCTTCCCAAAATAATTCTGGTGTCCATCTATTACATTCTTCCTGTACTCATGCCATCTTCGTTGCTGTACTTGCCATCAATGACAAGCATATGCTGCCTGTTAAACATTTTCCAACAATCTCCCCCTTTGGCATTGATGGCAACAAAGGCACCCAAATTCTTTTCTCCCCCTTTGACATCAATGTCAAAGAGAACATGCTCCCCTTGAGCTGTTGTAGTATTTTTAGGAGGTATCAGATATTAAACCAATGCAAACTCCCCCTGATGGGATGGACTCTCTCATTTGAGGCCTACAGAATATTTGTATCTAAACCAGAGTCTTCTCTTTCTGATTCTTGGACCGGTTGATCTTTATCTTCCGCTATATCCTCTGTGGAAAGCTCAAAATTGCTCGCCTCTCTTAATAGGACTCCTTCACCAACCTTTTCTTCTCATGAGTGGATGACTCCCCCTGTCACTATTATCTCTCTGCTTCTGACTCTTTTCCTCCTTTGTTTCTAAAAGGTTAGCTTTCCCTGACAAGGTATTTCCTCTTGTTATCTCTACAGGATGTCATGTAATTAAAACAAAATGTTGTTGTTGAAGAGCTGTTGTCCTACTGACATACTGCATAATTGTAGCTCATACTTTTCAAACAACCTTTGGATCTCCCCATTGATTCTCATCGATCTATATCACTGCAATTTTCATTTTTCTTTCATGATGCTTACCATCCAAGGCTTTTATGACCATATTCAATCACAAGAAAAAGACACTACAACCACTCTCATACCTACTTTTCTTTTTCACAGACAAAGGACTTGTATCAGGTTTCTTAGGAGTACTGATTTCTTCCTTGTTGTATCCAATACCAGATTTTTCATTTGGTGATATCTGACTATCCAAGATCTTATCTAGGGTCATGGAGTTGTTTAAGAACTTGCTTTGGGTGTTTTCCTTCTCAACCTTCAAGACTTTTGCTTCCAGCTTATGACATGGTTCTTCTCCTACTTCATCCATGGGGAAAATGCTAACTGAACATGATTTTATTGTATCTGAATCTTCTTCTTTACTTGCAGGGGAGGATTCAATTTCAACATCATTAATTGTCCTTATGCCTTTATTCACCACTTGTCCCGAGTTTACATTTACCTTACATTATTTGGACATGAACACCTCTTCACTACCTCTGTCACATTTTTGACTTGTACTGAGAAACTTATGTTTCAGATCATCCACAGGCAGAACATACTGGGCATCTCCTTTGTCATTACTCAAACTCATCATCCCTCTATCCTTGATTTTGCCTGGTTCATCATTTTCAAGGATCACATTTTCTGTTTTTCTTTTACTTATGGACAATAGCTTATCCTTGTCTCCAGTCACGTGCTTGGAACATCCACTGTCTATATTTCTAGAGGCCTTTTTTTTTTGAGTTGAAAGTGCTTGACCACATTTTTCACTATCTTTCCTCTTCCATGTGTTGGCCTTTCTATCTAAGAACTTTATCCTTGGATTTGATTTGTAATTCTTCAGATGGCAGTTTGCAGCTCTGTGGCCAAAGTTGTGACAGTTATAGCATTCAATCTCATTGTTCAATAGGTCAAAGTTATTGTTGCAGCGTTGTCTACTCATTGACTGTTTATTATTTCTTGACCTCCTCAGTTGCATGTCTCTCGACTTAATTTGAAAATTTGCAATCTGTGATGGTTTGTTACTTGGATGTATCATTCTTTGTTGTGGAAGATATTTATTCCTTTGAAATATTAATTTCTCATGTCTAAGTCAAAAGGAACAATTTACAGCTTTGTGGCTAAAGTTAGAACAGTAGAAACAATATCCATAGAAAAATTCTTTGTACCTGGAAAATGGTTGTCTTCTTTGAGTAAATCGATTTCTTCCATGCTGATGATGTCTTTGAGCAGGGAGTGCATTATTTCCTTGTTCTACAGATTCAGTTCTGGCACCTTTTTCCTTCCTCATCCTGGGCAATTGATTATCTTCCTTTGTTTCTGCAGGTTTGTTGTCGTCATTGGTTGTAGATTTGACAAACTTTATGAAGTCTTTCTTGCTTGGATGACCACTACTTGATCCCTCTTGATAACCCAAACCTATTTTCAACTTTGGATTCCTTTGCTGATTCAGAATGGTGGCTAATCCTTCTTAGGCTTTGATACTTGACAGATTTTGATTATACAAGGCTTGAAGCTTCTCCATCTCTTTCCTAGTTTTCACTACTTCTTGTTCTAATGCTTCACATCTTGCTTTCTTTTCTGATATATGTTGTTTCAGAATATCTTCAATTTTATTTGCCTCTTCTAATTCTACTTTTAGTAGGACAAGGTCTTCATCAGGTTTTTTACTGTCTTTATCGAACTGTATCAACAATTGTCTTTTCTTTCTGTTCTTGATTCTTAGTCTGTCAATCTCTTCCAGTGCATTGATCAGTTCTCCTTCCATGTCAACCACAACTTCTTCTTCATTTTCATCATTGCCTATGCTTTCAATATCATAATCCTCTTTGGCCATAAGCATGAATTCATTTACTTTATCTTCATAAGAATAATCACTATCAGTGTCGTCTGAGGAGTCATCATCGTTTACACATAAACTTTTCTTCTTATCAAATCTTATTGATTTGTGCTTCTATTCATCTTCAGAGTTTTGATCATGTTTGTTGTGTGGACATTTATTTGCAAAATGACCTATCTTACCACAGTTGAAACATTTGAAGGGAAAATTACCTTGGTAGTTGCCTGATCCTTTCTTTAGTCTTCTCACGAATTTTTCTTCAATTTCATCAGGCTCACAATCTTCATTCTTATCTGCTTTAAATGATGCTTCTCTAGAGGTGGTTTTATCTACGACTATCCTCATTTCATATGCAGTCAATGCTCCTAGAAGTTGATCAAAAGCCAAAGTCTTTAAATCATTAAGTTCTTCTATAGATGAGACCTTTGAGTTAAACCTATCTGGCAGAGATCTCAAAATTTTATGAACTAAAGAGGATTCCTCAATTTTTTCACCAAGTGCTTTCATTGCATTTACTAGTTCTTTAACTCTGAGAAAATACTTCCCAATGGTTTCATCTTCTTTCATCTGTAACTTTTCAAACTGTACTCTTTAGGTTTGAAGCTTAGCATCTTTTACCTTCTCATTACCTTCATAACTGTTAATGAGTTTGTCCCACATTTCTTTAGCAGTTTGAAGATGCATCACCTTCACAAAATCGGCTTCTGCAAGTCCATTCAAGATAGCATTCATTCCCTTAGCATTAAAGGTAAATTCTAACTTATCATCCTTGGTAGCTAGCACAACAGGCTTTATGTATCCAATCTCTACTACATCCCATACATCAGCTCCTAAGGCCATTAGGGATGTTCTCATTCTAACCTTCCAGAAGGCAAAATTCATTCCATCAACTAGAGGAGGCCTAGTGACTGAAGTCCCTTCATGGCTTGTCATGTTTAAGCTTACAGATCTACCTTTAAATAAAATGCACTGGCTCTGATATGAATTGTTGGACAACTGAGAGGGGGGGGGGTGAATCAGTTGTTACCGTGCTTAAACACTTATGCTTGTTTAAAACTCATTACAGACCTCTCAATGATAATCATAGTAATGCAGGGAAGTAAGCATTATAACATTCAACAACATTCATACATATGAGATATACAGAGACAGATATTTCCTGAGGAAACCTATAAAGGGTGAAAACCTCTTTTTCTTTATATGATAAGTAATCTTTACATTCTTTACATTATCATACATATGAGCTCCAACTCATTGTGAGGCAACAACCTCTGTTTTGCAAGCTGCAACCTGCTGAGAGCACCAACTCTCTATTTTCTCTAGCACCCACTAGAAGGAAGCACCAACTCCCTAGTTTCTCTAGCACCAACTAGAAGGTAGCACCAACTAGAAGGTAGCACCAACTCCTTGGTTTCTCTAGCACCAACTAGAAGGAAGCATCAACTCCCTGGTTTCTCTAGCACCAACTAGAAGGAAGCTACAACTCCCTGTGTTCAAGCACCCACTTGAACCTCTGAGGACACCAGTCCTCCCTAGCACCTCCCAACCACCCTGAAATGTAAATTCTTTGTTACTAAAACTTATTACAACGATATAAAGTTATTCAATGGCTTACCAACCTTGTCTTTGTTCTATTACACTGCTCTGCCTTGTCTGCATCAKTGTTATCTGCACACCCCTTGCACTTTCTGTTCTTCTGTCTTTTATGCTCTCTGCGCCATATCCCTTCAATGCACCATTCCTCTACTATGCATTTCTGCTCCTGCGCTCAACCTCCTTGCACACACCTGAATTCTCCTACATAGCGACAACCCTTATCTCTTCTTTATTTAGCATTCTTATAGTCTCTGTTGTCTTTGTGCATGCAATATTTGAAATGCCTCTGCACGCTCACTCCATGCCAAACTCCTACACATCTCGAGTGCTTTTTCCTAATCACCACAACTCTTCAGCTTCTCTAGTGATTCCCACCACACGTTCAACATCTCTGGATGTTCTGCTGATATTCCTCAACCTCTCTGGCAGTTGAGACACCTCGTCTTCTCTGGCATAGTCGAGCTTATGCCTTCTATTTCAGTTACAGACTTCAACGCTCATCCATCTGTCAATCGCCTCCATGAACATCTTCATCCCTCTTGAAGATTCCCAGAGACTCTTCACCTCCTCTGTCAATCATCCTGAAGTGTCTTTGAGTCCTCTGGTAGAAACCATCAGTGGTTTTTGGCAGTTACACTGTGTCGTGCTACAGTAGCCCTCCGATCTTATTCAAATTCACCTCCATCGTTGGATTGATTCCATGGGATCTTGCATTCATTTCAGAATTTTGACATTCGGCAATTCGACATTCGTGTGACCATGTGTCTCGACCTTCCCAGTCGCGATCCCTGAAAAGGAGCTTGGTTGCTCTAGCTCTTTCCTCCATCTCTCGCTGATGTGACCAAGGGTTGTGACCACAGCCTTATGCATAAGACGCTTTCGCGATTTCTCACTTCGTGAATCTGAAGATGAGGCATCTCGACTCTCCAAGTCGCGATCCCCAAAACCCCAAAATGGTGTGGGATCAACGGTCCCGATCAACACTTGATATGACGGCTCAGATCATTTCGCGATTTCGCATTTCGTGATTTCGACATTCTTGATGTTCAGTGTTCTTGTCACTTCAAAGTCTCGGTCCACGAAACTCCGAAATGGGGTCGGATCAACGGTCCAGATCACATCTTGATCTGACGGTTGCGATTAAGTCGCGATTTCGCATATCACGATTTCAGGATTCCTATTGTTATTATTCTTTGATATCTCCAAATCTCGATCCCCGAAACTTCGAAGTGATATAAACCAACTGACATCACACGTGGATTGACACGTGTCGAGTAACTACCACATGTCACTCTTATTCGTGACTTACATGTGCCTCAAATGTTGAATCAACTTGACACTTGTCATTTCCTGGTTGTGCCACGTATTCTTAGTTGACGTGGTTTGCTGATGTGTCTTGTTTCACGATTTTACATTTCGGCACTTCGGGACTCCTAATGTTGAGAGTCTCTAACTTCTCCATCTCCTGATTTCTGAAACTCTGAAATGGACTGGGATCAATGGTCCATATCAAACTTTGATATGACAACTTAGATTAAGTCACGATTTCGCATATCGCAATTTCGAGAGGTTAGGGAACCCCGTTCCTTTGACTCTCCAGTCAGCGAAATGACGATCTTTCCCCACATGTCCTGCCTGAAGATGGACGGTCCTCCTTCTTTCAGGATTTTGTGAGACCACTACTCCTTGCATTTTAAAGAACGTGCAGTTTCTCCTTGATCCAACGATGGTCGGATCCTGTGCTTGGATCTAACGCCTAAGATCTATCCTCCTCTTCAACGCGCTCTTCTTGTCTACATTCAGATCTGACGACCATCGGGAATTCAGGATGGGATCCAACGATCACTAATGCTTCTCCCCCCAAGCTTACGCATCCTCCTTACTTGGGAGAATTTCTAAGTGTCAAAGGCCTCGACCTTTGATCCACCTGGGATCCTGAGTACACTATCTCTCTTGAGCTTTGGCAATGAGTTAACCTCAAACAATGGTGCACACCTACGCATTGCGTTCGACTCTGCGCTAATTCCTCCTAAGCTTACTTTGTCCTTTTTTTCCCTTCGCTGCATACTCTGATCTTGCCATCAATGACAAGCACATATTGCCTGTAAATCATGCCAACCATCCTCTACACTATCTCTTATGATCTTATCGAGCTTTCTCTGCAGCGTCTTCCCAAAATACTTCTTGTGCCCATCTGTTACATTCTTCCTGTACTCATGCCATCTTCATTTCTATACTTGCCATCAATGACAAGCATATGCTTCATTTTAAACATTTGCCAATAGAGTGGACCAAGGCCATATGCATTGAGGATGAATCAGAAAATCAACAAGCCATGCAAAAACCAAGAATAGTGGAGGAAGGACCTAATGCAAGACTTTTCCTTTCTACACAAAGAAATGTCACAGGGGAAAGTATTGATGATGTTTTTCAAGATCCATTTGCAACCTTTTTGCAAGGAGAAAGAGGGCCTAGGCTCATTGATTTCTTCAATGGAAAGTGTATTGCCAAATATTTCTTTGACATGCCTTCAAGTAGGAATTATCTCTGGTGATTAAGGAAGCACATGTCAAAGCTTCAAACAATTTAAAAAATGATGAAATGGATTCATTGGTTGTTTCATGTAACTTGAATGCTTCATTTTCCCAATAATTATAGTAGGTGTGTGCAATAAGCTTGCTGGACAAGCATTGTTTTCATCATTTTTTTTCAGTTTCAATTTTCATTTGTATTTACTTTCAGTTGAACGTCACAAATCAAAGCAGATTGTAGAGGTTAAAGGTTTGAAGCATCCCTAGGATAAGGAACTGAAACTACAATATTTCTTAGAACCTCACAGGGAGGGCTCTATCCCCCATGGATCTTATGTTAACACAAGATTTTGTAGCCAGAAGAGGCTTGCCTCCATAAGAAACTAAATAACCTCTACATGCATATATGAGCTTCTAACCTATAAAATCAAGGTTCTTGATTAGTCTCATCATACAGAAGAGAACATACATTACATAGCAGCATGGCGCTGCAGAATTGTCTATATAGCATGGTCTACCATTTTACTACCTAAAATGCTACCAAATATGTTAAGCAGTGTAATGATGTCACTATGAATGCCATAGGTTGTTATCAATTTCATTTTCATGTCGGATGCTACCAAATATGTCAACATTGAAGTGATATAGTTGCAAATTATGATGGTGCTACCAAATTTCACGCAGACACACCAGGATGGCGCTACCAAAATTCACTACCGAAATTCTGGCAAAAATCGAATTGTGCAGAGTTATTTTGCAAGGACGCTTCTGCCTGTTTTGAATGACTAAATTAAAACTTGTATTATGAACAAATGAGAGGGTATTTTTGAAAAATGGAGGAGGGTTTTGTTCATAACAATCCAGATAACAAAAACGTCTCTAAGTTTTTCAAAATATGTTATGGTTTGAGAGATATTAGAAATAGAAGTGGCACTACCAACTTTTTACAGCGACACTACCAAATTTCTTGTAGCGGTCACGATTTTGATATTCGCCTTGTTGGGAGGTTTCCTTGATTAAGGTTGGTTGTCATTGATGTCAACCCTTGAAGAAAGCCCCGCAACATAAAGGTTTGGGTAATGGACCCAATATTTTTTGATGTAAATATGAATCATTATTGTCTTGTCATGGTTGATAAAAACTAAAGATGGATGAACTCCAAAGTGGTCCCCTTATGGTGAAATACCTCATGGGAAGACGCTTTGCAGACTAAGAGAACCCATCCTTAATTGTGGAATAATGAGATGAATGACAATGAATTTTTAAGGTAAACTGTCCTAGATGGATAGTGATTTTCATTCCATTTCTGGTGGTATGTGGAACATCACATAACTCCTCACGTTTAGAGAGTTATGGCCATGAGAAGTTGGAGACCCCAGGTTTGGGTAAAGGACCCAAGATTGTTTGATGGATAACGATATGATTTATGATGTAATTTAAGATAATACTATTCTATATGGATAGTACATGTCATTCCATTTCTGGTGGTATGTGGAATGTCACATAACTCCTCATAGTGAGAGTTATGGCCTTACGAAGTTGGAGGACCCTCATATGTCATCTAGAAGCCCCAAAAGGTCAAAGTAGTCAAAGTGGTTTAAGAGATTTTAAAAGGTAAATAATAAAGTGAAATAATGAGTGTATTATAATTCAAATTAAATACAAAATAAATTATTTCAATAATAAATTTAATGGAGAAATTAGAAGTGGTTTAACCCTAAAATAAGGAAAGTGGGGCCAAGTGACCTAGAAGGTGTTTTTAAGGAAGCTACTTGGAGAGTATAAATAAGAGGCAAGGCTCTCTCATTTTAATAACACTTGCGAATATTGAATATCAATAGGTGTCTATGGTAACCAAGGATATCTAATCAAAAAATATGAGGGAAGGTGAAGAAAGGAAGGCCAAAATGCAAGGAAGGATAAATTCTTTTGATGGTGCTTTCTAAGGTATGTTATTTACAGGTCATCTCACCATTTTCTCTATAAATTTGTTTCTCTAATGATTCAGACTGTGAAATTTCTATTCCATTGATAAAACATATCCAATTATCTGTGATAAAAATTCAGCTTGTGGTTCATTGTATTTTTGGAGTTACACTACATGGAAAATAGGGTTTGTGGCTAGTCCTGAAACTAGTCAAAAACAAGTGTTTCGGGTAAAAACGTCATAACTTCTTCATAAAAGATAAAAATTTAGTGAAACCAAATGTGTTGGTTATTGTATAGTCTATATTATGTTGTGTGACAGTTTCAAATCAATTCAAAAAATATTCTGTGCGAGGCACGCTCTACAAGGTCGCTCTCTAGAATAAACCAAAATTCAGCAAGGTATGCCATTTTTGCTATAATTCCTTTTATGAGAGGTTCCGAGTAATGAAACGTGGAGGAATTGCAAAAAACACATTGAATATCACTGTGTATTAGTTTCATATCTTTATACATTACAGGTACAAAGTTATGATTACTTCAAGTTAGGGTTGTTGACTAATCCAAAACTAGGCATGTGAGACTAAAGAAAAGTTTGATGAAAATGATAGTCTCTTGTTGTTGAAGTTAAGGAAGGTTTGTAGGAATGTGATCATATACACTAGGTCTATTAAAGAGCTAAAAATTAGATTTGGATGATGAAATTGATGAGGGATTTTGGTTGAGGTGCATGTTGAGTACATGGTTGAGACAAGTAGTTGATGAGTTGGCACATACATGAGGTGTATAGTTGATGATGTTGGTACACATTGATGATTCATAGTTGATGAGTAGTTGACACATGATTGGTACATACTTGGTAAATGGTTGGATGCAATTTTTTATGGTACATGTTGATTACAGGTTGAGGTACAGGTTGATGCATGGTTGAAATTTATTGGTACATGTTTATAGCGGTATATCTCACAGTGATAGGTTGACAGTGGTTCTATCATTCTACTTATACTTTAGGGTGGTAGGATGGGGCAAGAACAAGTGGTTGTAGCCACCTTCCGGTTGTAGCTGAAGAACATAGGGGGTTGTAGCCTCCTTCTGGTTGTAGCCAGAGAATTGGGGAGTTGGAGCTTCCCTCAGGTTGTAGCCTGAGAAACTAGGGGGTTGGATCCTCCTTCCAGTTGCAGCTGGGAAAAAAAGGAAATTGGTGCTTCCAATGAATGTAATTCTTCAAGACATATAAGAAAAATAATTCTGTGGTTTTCTCCCGATTTGGGTTTCCACGTAAAAAACTAGTGTACTATGTATGTGTATGTTTGTTCATTTGTTCATTTCTTATTTACTCTACAGTTATTGGATGATAATGCTTCATTGATATAACACTTTGATTATATGGTTAAAAAGGATTAAATAGCTTTATTACCAATTCACCCCCTCTCAGTAATCCAACAATTGGTATTAGAGAAGGCTTCTTCATAAATCATTTTAACCACTGAAAGGTAGATCATGGAGAGTACCAACTCATATAAAAATGGAATACCACATTTTGATAGACAAAAGTATGCTTTTTGGAGCGTAAGGATGATGACATATATACAGGCATAGGGATTTCAAGTTTGGAAATCGATTATAGATGGATACAAAACACCAGCAGTTCCACCAATAAATGACAAAGTAGTAAAACTCGGTGAGAATAATTCCAAAGCCACAAATGCACTTTTGAATGGTCTCAGTGATAAGGTATTCACCAAATTTTCACATTGTAAATCCGCTAAAGAGATTTGGGACAAGCTTCAAAATATTTATGAAGGAGATACAAAAGTCAAAGAAGCAAAGCTTCAGACTTACAGAGGTTAGTTCGAACAACTAAAAATGAATGAAGATGAAGATATCACAACCTACTTCTTAGGAGTCGATGAAACAATGAATTCAATCATATGATTGGGAGAAGAAATTGAAGAATCTATAATTGTTCAAAATATACTAAGATCTCTTCCTATGATATTCAACCCTAAGATATCAGCACTAGAAGAAATATCATATCTGGACTCAATAAGCATGGACAAACTGCATGGAATCTTCACAGCATATGAAATGAGAGCTGAGAAGGAAAATCCAGATGTAAAAGAAGCATCCTTCAAGGCATCCAAAAGATGAAAGAAAAAGAAAAAAGAAGAATAAGAATATAACAACAGCAGTGATGCCTCGGAAGATGATGAAGAAGTGGCCAACTTAGTCAAAAGACTGAACAAGGGAACCAACAATAGGTATAAAGGTAAGCTCCCTTTGACTTGTTTTAATTGTGATGGTATTGGTCATTTTTCTAACAAATTTCCTCATAAGAAAAAGAGAAATGATGAAGGTTTCTCAAAAGGAAAACATACATATAAAGACAAAAGAACTACAAAGAAAGTTTTCAAGAAAATCTTATACACCAAAGAAGACATCTCATCATCAGATGAAGATGAAGTCAATGACAATGAGACAAGAAGAGTTCTATTCATGGCAGTAAAAGACTCTGACAAAGAAGACTCCGAAGAAGAATATGCAGAAGCTGAAGAAGAATGTGAAGAAGTCGAAGAAGCAATTGAAGAGGTAGAAGTTGACTATCGAGAAGAATTAATGTGTTTCATAGAAGTTATCAAAAGAGAAAAGAAAAAAAAACAAGAAACTACAAGCAAAACTAGACAAGAAAAATGACAGTCGAGAACTAGAACAAATGATCACAAAATTGAAGGTTCAAATAGAAGAAGATAAAAGAATTGAAGAAGCACTCAAAGAACAACTAGAAGAAAAGGACAAGATCATTGGAAACTTGGAAGCAGAGGTTGTCACACTAAGACAGGATATTCAAAAGAAAGATATGAAGAATAACTCAAAAGTTCTGAATGCCATTATCAGTAGTAAAAAATCTCATCTTGACAAGTTCAGACTTGGATACAATCAGAGAGAAGAGGGATCAAGCTCCAAAAAAACAGAGCAAGAAACAAATCCAAAGAGCTATGCAGAATCAATAAAAGAGAATAGGAAGATATACAAGGAAGATTAGGGACACTCCTCCACCAATAAGATTCAAATTTCAGAATCAACAACAGAAAAATAGGCCTCAAGAAGAAGAAGGATTCATAAGAGCACCTCATTTCAGAAGATCTTCAACTCCAAGGTATCAAACTATATTTTTTGGTTTATGTTATGCATGTAATAATTTTGGACATAAAGTTGTGAATTGCAGAGCCAACAACAGGAACAGTAACAACTTTGAGAGTTATACACAAAGGGATTATTCAAGGAGACCTATTGACACACAAAGAAGAAGTTACACTAGGTTTGAATCTTTGAGCATTGAAGTGGAATTTTACAAATGTAACAATTTTGGACACATGGCCAAGGATTGCAGAATGGCAGTCCCTCCTAAATAACCTCAATAGAATAACAACAATCACAGACAAGAACCTCAGATAACGACATGGATAAGAAAGAAATATCAGTATAACAATGAAGAATGCACAGTCGCTCTACAATCTAAGAAAAAGAAACAAGGTTGGTATGTTGACAATGGATCTTCAAAACACATGACAAGTAATAAAAAAAAATCTTACATTACGAAAATAAAAAAATGGATCAGTCTCCTTTAGAAATGATAATTCATAAAAAATCATTGGAGAAGACATAGTTCAAATTGGGAACAAGAATGAAAAGACACAAAATGTTCTACTGGTAGAAGATATGAAACATAATATTCTAAGTTTGATTCAAATGTGTGACCAAGGTCTTAAACTTACTTTCGATTAAGAAAAGTGTGAGTTAAGAAAATAAGGTTCAGGGAAATTGGTCGGTACATCTGCAAGAACATCAAACAACATATATGTGTTAAGTGAAATTGGAAATGAAAAGTGTTGTCTAGGAAAGGAAGATGAAAGTTGGCTATGGCATAGAAGAATGGGTCACATGCATTTTGATAAACTTGTCAAAGTCAGCAAAAGAGAAGTTGTTAGAGAAATGCCCTAGATGATGAAACCAACCAACACTTTATGCAAGCATTGTCAACAAGGAAAGCAAACAAAGACCAAGTTCAAATCAAAGGAATATTCAACAACAATACCACTAGAAATTGTGCACACTAATCTAGTTGGACCAACTACAACAAAGGGCTTAAAAGGTGAAAAATGATTTATGTTATTAGTTGATGATTATACAAGAATGACTATAGTTTTCTTTCTCAAGAACAAGTCAGAAGCTTTTGAAAACTTCAAGATCTACAAGGAAATGGTTGAAAATGAGATGGATTCAAGAATCCAATGTTTGAGATATGATAATGGAGGAGAGTTCGCTTCAAAGGAATTTATGGACTACTGTAGCAGTCATGGAATAAAAAGGCAATTCTCCATTGCTAGGACACCTCAACAGAATGGAGTTGTTGAAAGAAAGAACATGAAAGTACACGAAATGGCTCTAACATTGCTAATGGATTCCAAATTGACAAATATATTTTGGGCACAGACAGTGCATACAACAGTTCACATTCAAAACAGAGTAATGCTCAGAAACAACACTGATAAAACTCTCTACGAGCAATGGAAAGGAAGACCAACAAATGTCAAGCACTTCAGAGTTTTTGGAAGAAAATGCTACATCAAAAGAGAAGATGGCAGAATGGGAAAGTTTGACTCTCATGTGGACAAAGGAATACTTGTTGGTTACTCAAATAGAAGGAAAGCATGCAAGTATTACAATCTAAGATTGAAAAAAGTTGTGGAAAGCATCAATGTAACAATTGATGAAACATGTAGACCTGAATCAAAGGAACAAGAAAACAAATCAATGGAACAACTTTTCAAAGAAGAAGATGAAAAAGAAGTAGAAGAGGAAGATGGATATGAAGAGAATCCGATAGAAGCAGAAGAACAAGTTCAGAAAGTATCTCCAAAGACACCTATCAAACGAGTACAGAAGAATCATCCCTCAGATCAAATTATTGGAAACAAAGATGCAGTAGTTGAGACTAGAAGAAAAATCCGTTCACCAAAACAAACACACCTAGAACTCTTATCTACAATTGAACCAAACTGTTTTGAAGAAGCTATCGAGGATGAATTTTGGAATAAGGCCATAGATGAAGAATTGGATCAAATAGAGAAAAATGACACTTGGGAATTGGTTCCAAGACCAAAGAATAAGAATGTGATCGACACAAAATGGCTTTTCAGGAATAAATTGAATGAAGATGGATAGGTTACAAGGAACAAAGTTAGATTGGTATGTAAAGGATATGCACAGATTGAAGGAATTGACGTTGAAGAGACACTTTCCCCAGTTGCCAGAATGGAAGCAATCCATTTACTTTTAGCTTATGCATGCTCAAAAAATGTTAAAGTATATCAGATGGACGTAAAATCAACCTTTCTGAATGGGGAACTTGAAGAAGAAGTCTACATTAAACAGCCAGAAGGATTTCAGTTGTCATAGAACACGTACTATGTATGTAAATTAAATAAGTCCTTGTATGGTCTAAAACAGGCTCCTAGAGCATGGTACTCGATACTGGATAAGTATCTGCAGCAGGCAGGGTTCATAAAAGGAAGTGCAGAAAATAACCTCTACATCAAGGTAAGTCAAGGTAATATTTTATTAGTTGAATTTTATGTTGATGATATTATTTTTTGTAGTGATGATGACAAGTTAAGCTAGAAATTTTCAAAAGACATGCAGAATGAATTTGAAATGTCATTACTTGGAGAACTATCCTTCTTTCTGGGACTTCAGATACGTCAAAGAAACCAATGAATTTTTATTTCTCAAACCAAGTATATCAGAGAAATGCTAAAGAGGTTTGGAATGGAAGATTGCAAACCAGTTATCACTCCGATGCAAACTAGTTGTAAGTTGAGTAAAGATGATGGTTCAAAGTCTATAGACCAGAGGTAATACAGGTCAATGATTGGAAACCTACTATATGTGATAACATCTAGAACAAATGTAATGGAAGCAGTTGGACAGGTGGCATGATTTCAAGCAACACCAAAGGAATCACATGTATTAGCAGTAAAGAGGATTTTCAGATATCTCAAAGGAACATAAGAGTTTGGATTATGGTATCCAAAAGGAAAAGATCTATCACTTATTTCTTACAGAGATGCAGATTGGGCAGGTTGTACTCATGACCGACGAAGCACCAGTGGAGCATCGTTCTACTTAGGTGAGTGTTTGGTATCATGGCTAAGCAAGAAACAATCATCAGTATCTCTATCTATATCCGAGGCAAAGTATATTGTAGCAACAACATGTTATACACAGGTTCTTTGGATGAAACAAACTTTGATAGATATACAGGTTGAATATGATGAGCCCATTCCAATATATTGTGATAATACAACTGCCATCAGTATCTCAAAAAACACGGTGATGCACTCCAATATGAAGAACATTCCAATCAAGTATCACTTTCTATGGGAACGGGTTGTAGAAAAGAAAACCAGAGTTGAGTATGTGGGCACAAAAGAATAGGTGGAAGACATCTTTAAAAAATCACTTCCACGGGAAGCCTTTGAATATATTCGCCAAATTCTTGGAGTTATTTCTAATCCAAAATGAATGATTTTTGAATGTTTATCTTATATGTCTTATATGTACATGAGGAAGCACCAAAAGAGGACAGTTCAATCAAGGGGAGTAGCCCTGGATGGAAAGATACATTTTCCATTGATGACAAAGGGGGAGAGATTTATCAGATGCAGAGGACAATGACAAGGTTCCAGGGGGAGAAGATTTATCAGATGCAGAGGAAAAAGAAAAATTTATCAGATACAGAGGATAGAGGCATGGTTCCAGGGGGAGCATGAGTGATATGATTTTAGTATTGCATCAGAGTGTTTCCATCAATGCCAAAGGGGGAGATTGTTGATTAAGGTTGGTTGTCATTGATGTCAACCCTTGAAGAAAGCCCCACAACACAAAGGTTTGGGTAATGGACCCAATATTTTTTGATGTAAATATGAATCATTATTGTCTTGTCATGGTTGATAATAAGTAAATATGGATGAACTCCAAAGTGGTCCCCTTATGGTGAAATCCCTCACGGGAAGACGCTTTGTGGAGTAAGATAACCCATGCTTAATTGTGGAATAATGAGATGAAGGACAATGAATTTGTCAGGTAGACTATCCTAGATGGATATTTCTTGTCATTCCATTTCCAGTGGTATGTGGAACGTCACATAAATCCTCACGGTTAGAGAGTTATGGCCATGAGAAGTTGGAGACCCCAGGTTTGGGTAATGGACCCAAGTTTGTTTGATGGATAACAATGTGAGTTATGATATATTTTCAAATAATACTATTCTATATGGATATTACATGTCATTCCATTTCTGGTGGTATGTGGAACTTCACATAACTCCTCACGGTTTGAGAGTTATGGTCTTACGAAGTTGGAGGACCCTCATATGTCATCTAGAAGCCCCAAAAGGTCAAAGTAGTCAAAGTGCTTTAAGAGATTTTAAAAGGTAAATAATAAAGTGAAGTAATGAGTGTATTGTAATTCAAAGTGAATACAAAATAAATTATTTCAATAATAAATTTAATGGAGAAATTATAAGTGGGTTAACCCTAAAATAAGGAAAGTGGGGCCAATGAAGATGTTTCTAAGGAAGCTACTTGGAGAGTATAAATAAGAATTAAGGCTCTCTTAATTTAATCACACTTGAGAATATTGAATATATATAGGTGTTTGAGGTAACCAAGGATATCTAAGCCGAAATTCTAAGGGAAGGTGAATAAAAGAAAACCGAAATGCAAGGAAGGATAAATTCTTTTGATGGTGCTTTCTAAGGTATGTTATTTACAGGTCATCTCACCATTTTCTCTATAACATGTTTTATATAATGATTTAGACCATGAAATTTCTATTCCATTGAGAAAACATATCCAAGAATTTGTGGTAAAAAATTTATCTTGTGGTTCATTACATTTTGGGAGTTACATTCCGTGTTAAATAGGGTTTGTGGCTAGTCCTGAAACTAGTCAAAAATAGGCGTTTCGGGTAAAAACATCATAACATATTCATAAAAGATCCAAATTCAGTGAAACTAAATATGTTGGTTAGGGTACATTAGGTAGTATGTTTTTTCATAGTTTTATATCAATTCATCAAATATTTCGTGCGGGGAACGCTCTACACAGTCGCTCTCTAGAATAAGACATAATTCAACAAAGTATGCCATTTTTTCTATAACTACTTTTCTGAGAGGTTCCAAGTAGTGAAACTTGGAAGAATTTCATAAAACAAACTGAAGAAAATTGTGTATCAATTTCATATCTTTATACATTACAGGTACAAAGTTATGATTACTTCAAGTTAGGGTTGTTGACTAATCCAAAAACTAGACATGTGAGACTAAAGAAAAGTTTGATGAAAATGCTAGTCTCTTGTTGTTGAAGTTAAGGAATGTTTGTAAGAATGTGATCATATACACCAGGCCTATTACAAAGCTACAAATCAGATTTGGATGATGAAATTGATGAGAGATTTTGGTTGAGGTACATGTTGAGTACATGGTTGAGACAAGTAGTTGATGAGTTGGCACATACATAAGGTGTATAGTTGATGATGTTGGTACATATTCATGATTCATAGTTGATGAGTAGTTGACACATGATTGGTACATACTTGTTACATCGTTGGATGCACTTGTTTATGGTACATGTTGATTACAGGTTGAGGTACAGGTTGATGCATGGTTCAGATTTATTAGTACATGTTTACAATGGTATATCTCACAGTGACATGTTGATAGTGGTTCCATCATTCTACTTATACTTCAGGGTGGAAGGACGAGGCAAGGATAGGTGGTTTTAGACACCTTCTAGTTGTAGCCGGAGAACATAGGGGATTGTAGCCTCCTTCTGGTTGTAGCTAGAGAATTGGGGAGTTGGAGCTTCCCTCAGGTTGTAGCCTGAGAAACTGGGGGGTTGGAGCCTCCTTCTAGTTGTAGCTGGAAAACAAAATAATTTGGTGCTTCCAATGAATGTAATTCTTCAAGACATATAACAAAACACATTCTGTGGTTTTCTCCCGATTCGGGTTTCCACGTAAAACACTAGTGTACTGTGTATGTGTATGCTTGTTCATTTTTTCATTGTTTATTTACTCTGCAGTTATTGGATGATAATACTTCATTGATATAACACTTGGATTATATGGTTAAAAAGGATTAAATTGCTCTATTACTGATTCACCCCCCCTTTCAGTAATCCAACAGTTTCCACCTATCAACGAGGATTCAAATGGATTCTCAAGGATTAGTTAGATGTCAAGAGACACCTGCACCTAGGATTTATCTCCATCAAAGGCCTCATGCAATGAGGTGGAAACAATTTATTAATAACTTCGAACAAATTCCTGAAAGTTAGCAGTTTGTTGGATTTTTGTCTCTTTGATTGTTGCCGCCTATCTCCAAGGCTTATAATCCAATGGAGGAGATGATATTTGACCTCATAAGGTTATTTGGATGCTATTTTCTATTTAAGAAAGGAGAGATCTCTTGGAGAAGGGTATTGATGAGCCAAGAGAGGCTAGAGAGAGTAGGAGCAGGTAATTTTGCTTGTGTGTGTTCATTTGTAAGCCCGTGGGCATTTTATGATTGTAAGAATTACTGCTATTGGAGACTCATGAGATCTGTGATTTCAGATTGTAACTCTTTAGTTTATATTTCTTCTTATTTGAATATATTGCAGATTTGAGGATCAAAGGCTGTCAATGATTTATGGATCCCTAAGCAACAGAGGATCTGCTGTATTTTGCCCAACAATCATTGTTTATATTCAAGTATTTGTTGATTCATTAAATTGAGAGGATCTCTGTTTAGCGAACATTCTATCTTATGTTTTCCTTCTTCATTCTTCCACCTATCATCATATAATCTTGTTTTCTATTCAGCATCTTTTGTGCCTCCGATGAGTAGAATGTTTGTGACTCCATTGCCCATTGGCATAGCCTATTGATCTGCAGTTTGATGCCCTCTCCCTTTCTTTCTCCATCTTGATGATCCACCTATTTAAAACCAAAATTATCTTTTACATTCTGATGGGTGATGAACTTACACTTTAGCAGTCAAAGTGTGACTTTCAGTGCTAACATGCTGTATCCATAGAATTGGGGAGTTGGAGCTTCCCTCAGGTTGTAGCCTGAGAAACTAGGGGGTTGGAGCCTCCTTCCAATTGCAAATGGAAAACAAAGGAAGTTGGTGCTTCCAATGAATGTAATTCTTCAAGACATATAAGAAAAAACATTTTGTGGTTTTTTCCCACTTTGGGTTTCCACGTAAAAACACTGATGTGTTATGTATGTGTGTGATTTCTCTTTTGTTCATTGTTTATTTACTCTGTAACTATTGTATGATAATGCTACATTGATATAACACTTGTATTTTGGTGAAAATTGATATTATCTCTCTATTATTGATTCACCCCCCCTCTCAACAATCCAACAATTGGTATAAAAGCGAGGTTCCTTCAGAAATCAGTTTAACCACTGAAAGGTAGATCATGGAGAGAAAAAACTTCTATAATAATGGAATACCACAGTTTGATGGACATAAATATGCATTTTGGAGCATAAGGATGAAGACATATATACAGGCACATGGATTTGAAATTTGACAATCAATTGTAGATGGATACACAGTACCAAAAGTTCCTCCAACAAATGACAAAGAAGTGAAACCTGGTCAGAATAATTCCAAAGACACAAATGCACTTCTGAATGGTCTTAGTGAAACGATATTCACCAAACTTGCACATTGTAAATCCGCTAAAGAGATTGGGGACAAAATTCAAAATATTTATGAAGGAGATTCAAAAGTTAAGGAAGCAAAGCTTCAAACTTACAGAGGTCAGTTCGAACAACTTAAGATGAAGGAAGATGAGAATATTGTAGCTTACTTTTTACGAGTTTATGAAACAATAAATGAAATCATAGGATTGGGAGAATAAATCAAAGAATCTGCAATCGTTCAAAATGTACTAATATCTCTTCCTATGAGATTTGACTCTAAGATATCAACACTAGAAGAAAGAGCGTATCTAAACTCAATAAGCATGGATGAAATACATGGAATCTTCACTGCATATGAAATGAGATCTGAACATGAAAATCCATATGTAAAAGAAGCAGCCTTCAAAGCATCCAAAAGATCAAAGAAGAATGAAAAGCAACAAGAAAAAGAACATAGCATTAATAGTGACGTCTTAGAAGATGATGAAGAAGTGGCCAACTTTGTCAGAAGACTGAACAAGGGAACCGATGGTAGGTATAGAGGTAAGCTTCCTTTAATTTGTTTTAATTATGATGGTATTGGTCATTTTGATAAAAAAATGTCCTCATAAGAAAAAAATAAATAATGAAGGTGACTCAAAAATAAAAAAAACATATAAAGGAAAAATAACCACAAAGAAAGTTTTCAAGAAAAGCCTATGCACCAAAGAATACATCTCATCATCAGATGAAGATGAAGTCAGTGACAGTGAGACAGAAAGAGTTATATTCATGGTAGTAGAAGACTTTGATAAAGAAAACTCTGTAGTAGAATATGAAGAAGCCAAAGAAGAAATTGAATAGGCAGAAGTTGACTACTGAGAGGAATTGATGAGTTCCATAGAAGTTATCAGAAGAGAAAAGAGGAAAAACAATAAGCTACAAGCGGAAATAGACAAGAAAGAAGACACTCAAGAATTAGAACAAATGATCACAAATTTGAAGGTTCAAATTGAAGAAGATAAAAGAATTGAAGAAGCACTCAAAGAATATCTAGAAGGAAGAGACATGATCATTGAAAATTTGGAAGCAGAGATTGTCACATTAAGAAAGGATCACTCAAAAGTTTTGAATGACATTATCAACAGTCAAAGGCCTAATCATGACGAGTCTGGAATTGGATACAATCAGACAGAAAAGGGATCAAGATCCAAAACAACAAAACAAGAAACATATATAAAAAGCTATGAAGAAACAATCAAAGGGGATAGGAGAGTCTATAGATAAAATTATAGAGACACTCCTCCACCGAGAAGATTCAAATTTCAGAATTAACGACCGACAGAAACAGATAAGTCTCAAGAATAAGAAAGATTCATAAAACCACCTCCTTTCAGAAGATATTTAACTCCCGGGTATCAAACTATCTTTTTTGGTTTATGTTATGCATGTAATAATTTTGGACATAACGATGTGAATTGCAGAGCTAACAACAGGAACATAAACAACTTTGAAATTCATACCCAAAAGGGTTATTCAAGAAGGCCTAGTGAAACACAGAGAAGTTACAACAGGTTTGAGTCATTGAACACTGAAGTGGAATGCTATAAGTGTAACAACTTTGGACACATGGCCAAATATTGGAGAATGACAATCCCTCCTAGAGAACCACAACAAAAAAACAACAATCACAGTCATGAACCTCATAAAAGGACATGGATAAGAAAACATAATCACTACAACAATGAACAATGCACACTTGCTCTACAAGATAAGTAGAATAAACGTGGTTGGTATGTTGACAATGTCTGTTCAAAAAACATGATAGGTGATAGAGACAGGTTTCTTACATTAATAAAGGAAATAGATGGATCAGTGTCCTTCGGAAATGATGATTCAACTAAAATCATTGGAAAAGGCACAGTTAGAATTGGGAACAAGAATACAAAGGTAGAAAATGTTCTACTAGTAGAAGACATGAAACACAATCTTCTAAGTGTGAGTCAAATGTGTGACCAAGGTCATAAAGTTACTTTCGATTCACAAAAGTGTGAGATAAGAAAAGAAGGTTCGGGAAAATTGATTGCTACAGCTGCGAGAACTTCAAGCAACATATATGTGTTAAGTGAAATTGGAAATGAAAAGTGTTGTCTAGGAAAGGAAGATGAAATTTGGCTATGGAACAGAAGAATGGGTCACATACATTTTGATAACCTTGTCAAAGTCAACAAAAGAGAAACAGTCAGAGAAATGCCCCAGATCACGAAACCAATCAACACTTTATGCAAGCATTGTCAACATGCAAAGAAAACAAAGACCATGTTCAAATCAAAGGAATATTCAACGACAAAACCACTGGAAATTGTGCATACTAATCTAGTTGAACCAACTACAACAAAGGGTTTAAAAGGTGATAAATACTTTATGTTATTAGTTGATGATTATACAAGAATGACCACAGTTTGTTTTCTCAAGAATAAGTCAGAAGCTTTTGAAAACTACAAGATCTACAAGGAAATGATTGAAAATAAAATGGATTCAAAAATCAAATGCTTGAGATATGATAATGGAGGTGAGTTCACTTCAAAGGAATTTATGGACTACTCCAACAGTCATGGAATAAAAAGACAATTATCCGTTGCTAAGACACCTCAACATAATGGAGTTGTTGAAAGAAAGAACAAGACAATACAGGAAATGGCTCGAACAATGCTAATGGATTCTAATCTGACAGATATTGTTTGGACATAGGAAGTGCATAGATAAGTTCACATTCAAAACATAGTAATGCTCAGAAAAAACAATGACAAAACTCCCTATGAGCTATGGAAAGGAAGACCAACAAATGTAAAACACTTCATAGTTTTTGGAAGCAAATGCTAGATCAAAAAAGAAGATGGAAGACTGGAAAAGTTTGACTCTCATGTGGACAAAGGAGTACATGTTGGTTACTCGAGTACAAGGAAAGCATACAAGTGTTACAACTTGAGATTGAACAAAGTTGTGGAAAGCATTAATGTAACAATTGATGAAACAGGGAGACAAGAATTAAAGGAAGAAAAAAATGAATCAATGGAACAACTTTACGAAGAAGAAACAAAAGATGAAAAAGAAGGGGGAAATGAGGAGGATTCGACAGAAGAAGAAGATCAAGTTCAACAAGTTCCTCCAAAGACATCTAACAGATGAGTACATAATAATCACCCTTCAGATCAGATTATCGAAAACACAGATGTAGGAGTTGTGACTAGAAGAAGAATGCATTCACTAGAACAAACACACCTAGCACTCACATCTACGATTGAACCAACCTGTTTTGAAGAGGCCAACAAGGATGAATTTTGGAATAATACCATGGATGAAGAATTGGATCAAATAGAGAAAAATGACACTTGGGAATTGGTTCCAAGACCAAAGGATAAGAATTTGATCGACACAAAGTGGGTATATAGGAATACATTGAATGAAAATGGACAGGTTACAAGGAACAAATCTAGATTGGTATGTAAAGTATATGAATAGGTTGAAGGAATCGACTTTGAAGAGACATTTTCCCTAGTTTCCAGAATGAAAGAAATCCGATTGTTTTTAGATTATGCATGATCCAAAAATATTAAAGTGTATCAGATGAATGTAAAATCAACTTTTCTGAATGGGGAACTTGAAGAAGAAGTCTACATTGAACAACCAGAAGGACTTCAGTTTTCAGAGAACGTAGATTATGTGTGTAAATTAAAAAAGGCCTTGTATGGTCTAAAACAAGCTCCTAGAGCATGGTAATCTAGACTGGATAAATATCTATGGCAGGCAGGGTTCAAAAAAGGAAGTGCAGACAACAACCTCTACATCAAGGTAAGTCAAGATAGTATTTTATTAATTTAGGTTTATGTTGATGATATTATTTTTGGTAGTGATGATGAGAGGTTAAGCCAAAAAGTTTGCAAAGGATATACAGAATGAATTTGAAATGTCATTTCTTGGAGAACTATCCTTCTTTCTGGGACTTCAGATACATCAAAGCAACCAAGGAGTTTTTATTTCTCAAACCAAGTATATCAGAGAAATGCTAAAGAGGTTTGGAGTGGAATAATGCAAACCAGTTATCACTCCCATGAAAACCAGTTGCAAGTTAAGCAAAGATGATGATTCAAATTCTACAGATCAGAGGAAATACAAATCAATGATTGGTAGCCTACTATATGTGACAACATCCGGACCAGATGTAATGCAGGTAGTTGAACAGGTGGCACAATTTCAAGAAACACCAAAGGAATCACATGTATTATCAGTGAAGAGGATTTTAAGATATCTCAAAGGAACATAAGAGTTTGGATTATGGTATCCAAAAATAAAGGATCTATCTCTTATTTCCTACATAGATGCAGATTGGGTAGGTTGTATTGATGACCGACGAAGCCCCAGTGGAGCAACATTCTACTTGGGTGATTGTTTAGTATTATGGATAAGAAAGAAACAATCATCAATATCTCTATCTACAACCGACGCAGAGTATATTGCAACAACATGTTGTACACAGGTTTTTTGGATGAAACAAACTATGACAGATATACAGGTTGAGTATGATGAGCCCATTCCAATTTATTGTGATAATAGAAGCACCATCGATATCTCAAATAATATGGTGATGCACTCCAAGATGAAGCACATTCTAATCAAGTATCACTTTCTATAGGAACAGGTTGCAGAAAACAACATCAGAGTTGAGTATGTGGGCACAAAAGAACAAGTGGCAGATATCTTTACAAAATCACTTCCACGGGAAGCCTTTGAGTATCTTCGCCAGAGACTCAGAGTTATTTCTACTCCAAAATAAATTATTTTGAATTCTTATCTTATATGTATTAGATGTACATGAGGAAGCACCATAAAGAGGACAGTTCAGTTAGGGGGAGAAGCCCTGGATGGAAAGATACCTTTGTCATTGATGACAAAGGGGGAGAGATTTATCAGATCCAGAGTACAGAGGCATGATTCCAGGGGGAGCAATGGTCACAAAAATTTAGAGGATAGAGGCATGGTTCTAGGGGGAGCATGAGTGATATGCATGCCATGATTTCAGTATTGCATAAGAGTGTTTCCATCAATGTCAAAGGGGGATATTGTTGATTAAGGTTTGGTTGTCATTGATGTCAACCCTTGAAGAAAGTCTGGTAGCACAAAGGTTTGGGTAATGGACCCAAGTTTGTTTGATGTAAAGATGACTCATTATTGCCTTGTCATGGTTGATAAGAAGTACAAATGGATGAACTCCAAAGTGGTCCCTTTATGATGAAATCCCTCACGGGAAGACGCTTTGTGGATTGATTTATCCTAGAAGTATGGTTAGAGAACCCATGCTTAATTGTGGAATAATGAGATGAAGGTCAGTGAATTTTTCAGTGAAACTATCCTAAATAGCTATTGCTTGTCATGCCATTTCTGGTGGTATGTGGAACGTCACATAACTCCTCACGGTTAGAGAGTTATGGCCATATGAAGTTGGAGAAACCTCATGAGTCATATAGAAGCCCCCCAAAAGTGAAAGTGTTTGGAAAATAAATTATTTAAATAATAAAGTTAATGGAGAACTCCCTAAAATAAGGAAAGTGGGATGCTACATGAAATTATAAATAAGATGCAAGGCTCTCTCATTTTATCACACTTCAATATCATTGAATATCTGTTTTGTGAAAGGTTATTTAGGAAGGTATTATTGATAGAGAAAATTGCAGCAAAAAAAGTGCAGCAAGAAAAGTGCAGCAGGAAAAATATGGCAGAAAAAGTGCAGTAAAAAAATCACTGCAGAAAAATCGTGGCAAAAAAAGTGTGGAAAAAAATCGCGGCCGAAAAAGTGCGGCAAAAAAATCGCGGTAGAAAAAGTGTGGCAGAAAATTCGCGGCAGAAAAAATGTGGCTAAAAAAGTGTGGCAGAAAAATCGTGGTAGTAACATGGTTGGGGTCTATTTATGGAGATATGGCACATCTTGTTTGAGGTATGTTTTGTGATCTAGGGTTTATCTCTTGAGATGGTATTGGATGTTCAGTATTTCTACATATATTAGATTATTTTAGGGATACAATTGGTATTTTGTTGTTGGTATTTGGAATATGGGTATTGGTCTTTTGGTTGTGATGTGTTGTTGAAGTTGTTGGTTTAGCTTGAGGCTACATAACAGTGAGGTTGTGGCACATGGTTTGATGTAAGGGTTTATGGTATTTGGTTTATGAATAGAGTGATGAATTTTTTATGGTTATATTGGTGTATGTATTTGGTATATGGTTGAGGTACATGTTGGTTACATGGTTGAGACAAGTAGTTGATGAGTTCACACATACATGAGGTGTATAGTTGATGAGTTGGCACATACATGAGGTGTATAGTTGATGATGTTGGTACATCTTGATGAGTCAAGGTTGATGCATGATACATGTTGCTTCAGGTTATTGGTACAGGCTTTTTGGTGCAGGTTGATTGGTACAGGTTGTTACAGGTTATGGGTACAGGTTGACAGTGACAGGTTGAAAGTGGCAGTGACGGGTTGTCTACATTTGGCATTTATATTTCAGGGTGGTTGGACAAGGCAAAGACAAGTGGTTGTATCCACCTTCCGGTTCTAGCCGAAGAACTTAGGGGGTTATAGCCTCCTTCTGGTTGTATCCAGAAAATTAGGGAGTTGAAGCTTCCCTCAGGTTGTATCCTGAGAAACTACGGGGTTGGAGCCTCCTTCTAGTTGCAGCTGGAAAACAAAGGAATTTGGTGCTTCCAATGAATGTAATTCTTCAAGACATATAAGAAAAAACATTCTGTGTTTTTCTCTCGCTTTGGGTTTCCAGGTAAAAACATTGGTGTACTGTGTATGTGTGTGATTTCTCATTTGTTTATTGTTTATTTACTCTGTAACTATTGGATGATAATGCTACATTGGTATAACACTTGTATTTTGGTGAAAAATGATATTATTGCTCTATTAGTGATTCACCCCCCCTTTCAGTAATCCAATAGTTTTCTTCTTCTTGACTCTATTCTTTCTACCTCTCTACATATGTATATCAAATCACTATAGAATCGGACATATAACGACTACAACTGATACTTCTTACAGAGGTGAACCGACATAGCATTTAAGACACAAATAAATTCGACTGACTCTTACCTAATTAACTGGTCTTGAGAAAGATTAAGATAAAATTTATTTAATAAGACTCGTGCTTATCGACTGACTAAACTGATTTTGAGTAAACTTGCGACTTTGTATTTGCAGACTGACTGACACACTGACTGGGAGACAAATCGACGGAGACGTAAAGCTCACCGACTTGTACTTACTATTTCCAACAAAAATATCCTAATTTCAATAGATATACATTCTAAAATTATTTTATTAAAACCCCTTACCAATACATCTTTCCCATAGGAAAAAAGTTCTAAAATATTCATATTACAAATAATAAAATATATTATTCTTTTCAAAATTTTAGAAAATCTAATTGATAATCATAACATTCGATATCTCAAAAACTCAAACTTTGCTTTCAATAATCTAGGAATCGCATCATCTTCATCAATATCATGTGTGATATGATCCCAGAAATAATACTAATATTGTGAAATTGAACAAGATAGACTTAAAAAAACCTCTCCTACTTTAAAATTAAAATATAACCATAAATTCTATATGAAATTTAAAGTATATTCTTATTGTAAATTTACAATTTTTTTTTTTTATATAAGTTAGAGCTTGTGTTGAATCCTCTTAAAAAGTTACAGATGATTGTTGATCCTAATCATACGTGGCAGCGGTGCCCTTAAGGGAAACCACTGCTGCCATTTTTCCAAAAAATAGTAAAGTGCCATGCAAAAAGTGGCATCGATGCCATGCGGGGCGAATTGTTGATAGCAAGATTTAAACATAAGGAAAAAACGCAGGCCATCCTTCCATGGCTACCAGGACATGAGAGAAGATAGAAAAATGAAACATGGAAACAATTAAAAACCTGGTCCAAGCCTAGGCTCGACGTAGATATGACGCGCCTGTGATTTTCCCTTGTTGCGGTCCGCTATAGCTTGCCGAAGGTCTTGAAGGAAGGCCATCAGAGTATCCATAAAGTGTCATCGTTTTACGTCCTTATTCTGCATGTCAAGCATAACTGACTTTACCTCCCCCAGGTCCCTTTTGAGGTCACTCAAAGTGTCCATGACCATTGCTCGATCCTCGCACCTGTCACAAACGGGGTGGAGATGGGGGGACAATGGAGAGTCACTAGAGGAGGATGGAGAGATGGCGTGAACAGAGGTGGTGGGGGGGTGGCGAAAGGGGGAGGGAGGAGGTGGAGGCCGTCGAGGTGGGGAAGCGGGGGAAGGAGAGAAACCCAGAGAGTTGTCGAGGGTATCAAACCACTCGATTTTATAGGCCAAGGGGTTCGAGAGAGGGGAGAGGTCAGGGATGGTCTCATGAAGAGGTTCAGTGGGGATAGGCGCAGTGACAGGAGCCAAGATGGGGAGGTCTTCGGCTATAGTAGGAGGGTTGTGGGTGGGCGGCTCCCTTCCCCTGGTCGCATACCAAGCGACACCTCTTTTGGCCTTGCCTCTAAGGCGAGGCATGCCAATAGCAATTGGCAACCTAGGATAGAAGTCACAACGGATCCGCAAACCAGGAGAGGAGAAGCACGTAGTTGAATTCCTGGAATCTAAGTGGAGGTCACACCAGAGAAGAAGCACGGGCCTAGAGAAAAAGTGAACCAAGGAAATCTAGTAATGCAGACAGGGAGGGGGCGAATGAGGTTTAGTGCGCCCGAAATCGGCTTGAAGAAAACCATTGTGGATGAGCAGATGTGACCGAGGGAGCATCTTGCACGGTGCCATGAAGACTCCCACCCAACAAGGCTACCAAATCATGCGGGAGACTGGTTTCGACTAGAGTTTGAAAGGTGACGGCGGTGGATTTAAATCCATGAGGTGACTGAACTGGGGGGAGAGGACTGATCGGACGCCAAGTGGCTAGCTGCCTAGCCAAGTGGCCTCCCCGTGGTTTGCTCACACATTGCGCTCCGAAGCACCCCAAAGCACCCCATCCGAGTATTGTAAATTTACAATATAAAACTACAATTATAATATCAATAACTAAGAAAAAAGCATCCTAAACAAAGTGAAAATACTTCCACCGTTGGAAGCAAAGTTATGTTGAATATGAAATACTTTCCCATTGAAGTTTACGAGTGGATGCTTTTTGGGTGTATTCTTACCAAAAACAAAGCTTTTCTAACAAAAACAAAAAGAGCATTTAAGGGTAGTTTCATATTTTTTGAATAGCTCTTACTAGAAATAGAGCATTTTCTAGTGGATTGAGCTTTTGGGGCTGTTGTGACTGCCACTTGAGTTTTGTAACTGTCCATTGGTGAATTTATGTGGCAGCTGTTGAATTGGGTGGGAGCCTTCTTTGTGGTGTCGGAACCTGATGCATTGGCTTTAAAATGCCAGTCACAATGGTTTACAGTTTGAGTGAAGAAATTATCACAATTTGTCTGAATTTTGGCAATTTTTTTAATGCAAAATATGTAATCAACTGAAGAATTCTGTCTCAAATTCCAATTGGAGTATTATTGGTACAGACATTTTTTTGTGAGTTCAGTTTGTCAAGTATTTCCATGGACATGTCATTTACATCAATTTTGTTGTGAGTTGAGTTTGTCAAGTATTTGTATTTTCATGGAAATGTTATGTGCGTTTATTACAAAATTCTTTTTTTAAACCTTTCACAATATATTTTTAGTTTTTTTTTAATTTTATTTTTTATAAAAAAAATTTAATGAACAAACTTGATAAGATATTGGTTCACAAAATGAAACTGAAGAACTGGTGATATGACAGTAGATAACTGCTCCCACAGTACTGGTTATAGAACATATAATTAATATCGTTTTTCTATGTCGTTATGTACGCACGTTTTTTGTGAGTTCAGTTTGTCAAAGATTTCCGTTCGCATGTCATCTACATCAGTCCCTACCATGTGCTCCTCCATATCTTAATTTGCTTAATATAATTGGAATACGCGCTGGGCGAGTGTGCTGGTAAGATAAATCTAATAAAATGCGTGTGGGGTATCCAAGGAGGGGTTACGGTGGCTTTCGAACTCATTTAGGAGGGAAAATGCAGAGGACAGACTGTTTTTTATTTAGTAAATATGACAGAAAGAGCTAGGTTGGTGAAAAACTATACACAAAACTGTCCTTGTTTAGTCTGGACATATTTTTTTTAGATATTTGTCTGAACTAGGTCAAGATATTGTTGGATTTGTAAATTTGATTTTTTAAACTTGTATAATCAAAATGTTCTAAGGTTTTTTATTTATAATAATTTTATATATACATAAGATATACTGTTAATAATTTCAATGGAAAATATGTTACAATGAATAAGGAAGATGACTTGTTGGCTAGGTATAAAGATGAGCTCCTTCCTGTTTGTCTTTAATTTTTTTTAAATTATTCTAACACTTTTTATACAAAACAAAAATTTATTAAATGTGACATAATTTGAAGTTTAGTGTAAATATAAGTTATTAGTAGGAGTTTTCTTGAAAGGTTTCAATTAAATTTATTAAATGTGACATAATTTGAAGTTTAGTATAAGTTACTCTGGGGAGTTTTCACATTAGGAGTTTTCTTAAAAGGTTTCAATTAGATACCGTGCTTCCATAATTATTATTGATTTTATGATTTTGATGAGTAAGTTTTAAGTTCTAAATGAAATGTTTGACATAATTTGAGGTTTTGTGTAAATATAAGTTATTCTTAGAAGTTGATTTTTCTTGAAAGGTTCTAATTAAATATGATGGTTTCATAATTATTATTGATTTTATGATTTTGATGAGTAAATTTTAAGTTTTAAATGAAATGCTAAAAATAACAAGGAAATGTTATCTTAATCTAATATTTAGTTAAGATTTGAGAATAAAAATACTCATTAAAAGAAAAAATGGTTTACTATTGAATAATGGTTAAAAGAGTCAAATCACAATCATCAAATAAAGTTAGCCTCATATTAATAATCAGCAAACATTTTATATTCACTATTATCAACTAGTTGAATCACAACATTAAGAAGAAATCATCATTTGCATCATAATAATCTACAAGATAGTAAAAGTTTTATAGTCATTTATCATGAACAAGAAAGTAGTCATTTATCATGAACAAGAAAGGGAGCAGTTCCACACCACACAAACACTAGAATGAGTCTTCAAAAGTGGCCGATAACATTTCATAGAATACTCTATAAAGGTGCAAAAGAAAAATGCTTTTCCACATCATGATTTATCTTATTTATACTAAAGAGGGAAAATGAGGTTAATCATTTCCATTCCACCACTTGGTTATCTAGTTTCCTTTGTAACATTTTATTTTCTTCGTTCAAATCTCTTTTTCATCATCCATGATTAGTTCTAACTCCTTCTCTCATAGTTTTTATTTTCTTCTTGGACATTTAGTTTCTTTGTTCAAATATCCTTTTGTGTCA
>ML784640.1:271427-327564 GCA_009831015.1 Picea engelmannii | reverse complement strand
ATCAGATACAGAGGATAGAGGCATGGTTCCAGGGGGAGCATGAGTGATATGATTTTAGTATTGCATCAGAGTGTTTCCATCAATGCCAAAGGGGGAGATTGTTGATTAAGGTTGGTTGTCATTGATGTCAACCCTTGAAGAAAGCCCCACAACACAAAGGTTTGGGTAATGGACCCAATATTTTTTGATGTAAATATGAATCATTATTGTCTTGTCATGGTTGATAATAAGTAAATATGGATGAACTCCAAAGTGGTCCCCTTATGGTGAAATCCCTCACGGGAAGACGCTTTGTGGAGTAAGATAACCCATGCTTAATTGTGGAATAATGAGATGAAGGACAATGAATTTGTCAGGTAGACTATCCTAGATGGATATTTCTTGTCATTCCATTTCCAGTGGTATGTGGAACGTCACATAAATCCTCACGGTTAGAGAGTTATGGCCATGAGAAGTTGGAGACCCCAGGTTTGGGTAATGGACCCAAGTTTGTTTGATGGATAACAATGTGAGTTATGATATATTTTCAAATAATACTATTCTATATGGATATTACATGTCATTCCATTTCTGGTGGTATGTGGAACTTCACATAACTCCTCACGGTTTGAGAGTTATGGTCTTACGAAGTTGGAGGACCCTCATATGTCATCTAGAAGCCCCAAAAGGTCAAAGTAGTCAAAGTGCTTTAAGAGATTTTAAAAGGTAAATAATAAAGTGAAGTAATGAGTGTATTGTAATTCAAAGTGAATACAAAATAAATTATTTCAATAATAAATTTAATGGAGAAATTATAAGTGGGTTAACCCTAAAATAAGGAAAGTGGGGCCAATGAAGATGTTTCTAAGGAAGCTACTTGGAGAGTATAAATAAGAATTAAGGCTCTCTTAATTTAATCACACTTGAGAATATTGAATATATATAGGTGTTTGAGGTAACCAAGGATATCTAAGCCGAAATTCTAAGGGAAGGTGAATAAAAGAAAACCGAAATGCAAGGAAGGATAAATTCTTTTGATGGTGCTTTCTAAGGTATGTTATTTACAGGTCATCTCACCATTTTCTCTATAACATGTTTTATATAATGATTTAGACCATGAAATTTCTATTCCATTGAGAAAACATATCCAAGAATTTGTGGTAAAAAATTTATCTTGTGGTTCATTACATTTTGGGAGTTACATTCCGTGTTAAATAGGGTTTGTGGCTAGTCCTGAAACTAGTCAAAAATAGGCGTTTCGGGTAAAAACATCATAACATATTCATAAAAGATCCAAATTCAGTGAAACTAAATATGTTGGTTAGGGTACATTAGGTAGTATGTTTTTTCATAGTTTTATATCAATTCATCAAATATTTCGTGCGGGGAACGCTCTACACAGTCGCTCTCTAGAATAAGACATAATTCAACAAAGTATGCCATTTTTTCTATAACTACTTTTCTGAGAGGTTCCAAGTAGTGAAACTTGGAAGAATTTCATAAAACAAACTGAAGAAAATTGTGTATCAATTTCATATCTTTATACATTACAGGTACAAAGTTATGATTACTTCAAGTTAGGGTTGTTGACTAATCCAAAAACTAGACATGTGAGACTAAAGAAAAGTTTGATGAAAATGCTAGTCTCTTGTTGTTGAAGTTAAGGAATGTTTGTAAGAATGTGATCATATACACCAGGCCTATTACAAAGCTACAAATCAGATTTGGATGATGAAATTGATGAGAGATTTTGGTTGAGGTACATGTTGAGTACATGGTTGAGACAAGTAGTTGATGAGTTGGCACATACATAAGGTGTATAGTTGATGATGTTGGTACATATTCATGATTCATAGTTGATGAGTAGTTGACACATGATTGGTACATACTTGTTACATCGTTGGATGCACTTGTTTATGGTACATGTTGATTACAGGTTGAGGTACAGGTTGATGCATGGTTCAGATTTATTAGTACATGTTTACAATGGTATATCTCACAGTGACATGTTGATAGTGGTTCCATCATTCTACTTATACTTCAGGGTGGAAGGACGAGGCAAGGATAGGTGGTTTTAGACACCTTCTAGTTGTAGCCGGAGAACATAGGGGATTGTAGCCTCCTTCTGGTTGTAGCTAGAGAATTGGGGAGTTGGAGCTTCCCTCAGGTTGTAGCCTGAGAAACTGGGGGGTTGGAGCCTCCTTCTAGTTGTAGCTGGAAAACAAAATAATTTGGTGCTTCCAATGAATGTAATTCTTCAAGACATATAACAAAACACATTCTGTGGTTTTCTCCCGATTCGGGTTTCCACGTAAAACACTAGTGTACTGTGTATGTGTATGCTTGTTCATTTTTTCATTGTTTATTTACTCTGCAGTTATTGGATGATAATACTTCATTGATATAACACTTGGATTATATGGTTAAAAAGGATTAAATTGCTCTATTACTGATTCACCCCCCCTTTCAGTAATCCAACAGTTTCCACCTATCAACGAGGATTCAAATGGATTCTCAAGGATTAGTTAGATGTCAAGAGACACCTGCACCTAGGATTTATCTCCATCAAAGGCCTCATGCAATGAGGTGGAAACAATTTATTAATAACTTCGAACAAATTCCTGAAAGTTAGCAGTTTGTTGGATTTTTGTCTCTTTGATTGTTGCCGCCTATCTCCAAGGCTTATAATCCAATGGAGGAGATGATATTTGACCTCATAAGGTTATTTGGATGCTATTTTCTATTTAAGAAAGGAGAGATCTCTTGGAGAAGGGTATTGATGAGCCAAGAGAGGCTAGAGAGAGTAGGAGCAGGTAATTTTGCTTGTGTGTGTTCATTTGTAAGCCCGTGGGCATTTTATGATTGTAAGAATTACTGCTATTGGAGACTCATGAGATCTGTGATTTCAGATTGTAACTCTTTAGTTTATATTTCTTCTTATTTGAATATATTGCAGATTTGAGGATCAAAGGCTGTCAATGATTTATGGATCCCTAAGCAACAGAGGATCTGCTGTATTTTGCCCAACAATCATTGTTTATATTCAAGTATTTGTTGATTCATTAAATTGAGAGGATCTCTGTTTAGCGAACATTCTATCTTATGTTTTCCTTCTTCATTCTTCCACCTATCATCATATAATCTTGTTTTCTATTCAGCATCTTTTGTGCCTCCGATGAGTAGAATGTTTGTGACTCCATTGCCCATTGGCATAGCCTATTGATCTGCAGTTTGATGCCCTCTCCCTTTCTTTCTCCATCTTGATGATCCACCTATTTAAAACCAAAATTATCTTTTACATTCTGATGGGTGATGAACTTACACTTTAGCAGTCAAAGTGTGACTTTCAGTGCTAACATGCTGTATCCATAGAATTGGGGAGTTGGAGCTTCCCTCAGGTTGTAGCCTGAGAAACTAGGGGGTTGGAGCCTCCTTCCAATTGCAAATGGAAAACAAAGGAAGTTGGTGCTTCCAATGAATGTAATTCTTCAAGACATATAAGAAAAAACATTTTGTGGTTTTTTCCCACTTTGGGTTTCCACGTAAAAACACTGATGTGTTATGTATGTGTGTGATTTCTCTTTTGTTCATTGTTTATTTACTCTGTAACTATTGTATGATAATGCTACATTGATATAACACTTGTATTTTGGTGAAAATTGATATTATCTCTCTATTATTGATTCACCCCCCCTCTCAACAATCCAACAATTGGTATAAAAGCGAGGTTCCTTCAGAAATCAGTTTAACCACTGAAAGGTAGATCATGGAGAGAAAAAACTTCTATAATAATGGAATACCACAGTTTGATGGACATAAATATGCATTTTGGAGCATAAGGATGAAGACATATATACAGGCACATGGATTTGAAATTTGACAATCAATTGTAGATGGATACACAGTACCAAAAGTTCCTCCAACAAATGACAAAGAAGTGAAACCTGGTCAGAATAATTCCAAAGACACAAATGCACTTCTGAATGGTCTTAGTGAAACGATATTCACCAAACTTGCACATTGTAAATCCGCTAAAGAGATTGGGGACAAAATTCAAAATATTTATGAAGGAGATTCAAAAGTTAAGGAAGCAAAGCTTCAAACTTACAGAGGTCAGTTCGAACAACTTAAGATGAAGGAAGATGAGAATATTGTAGCTTACTTTTTACGAGTTTATGAAACAATAAATGAAATCATAGGATTGGGAGAATAAATCAAAGAATCTGCAATCGTTCAAAATGTACTAATATCTCTTCCTATGAGATTTGACTCTAAGATATCAACACTAGAAGAAAGAGCGTATCTAAACTCAATAAGCATGGATGAAATACATGGAATCTTCACTGCATATGAAATGAGATCTGAACATGAAAATCCATATGTAAAAGAAGCAGCCTTCAAAGCATCCAAAAGATCAAAGAAGAATGAAAAGCAACAAGAAAAAGAACATAGCATTAATAGTGACGTCTTAGAAGATGATGAAGAAGTGGCCAACTTTGTCAGAAGACTGAACAAGGGAACCGATGGTAGGTATAGAGGTAAGCTTCCTTTAATTTGTTTTAATTATGATGGTATTGGTCATTTTGATAAAAAAATGTCCTCATAAGAAAAAAATAAATAATGAAGGTGACTCAAAAATAAAAAAAACATATAAAGGAAAAATAACCACAAAGAAAGTTTTCAAGAAAAGCCTATGCACCAAAGAATACATCTCATCATCAGATGAAGATGAAGTCAGTGACAGTGAGACAGAAAGAGTTATATTCATGGTAGTAGAAGACTTTGATAAAGAAAACTCTGTAGTAGAATATGAAGAAGCCAAAGAAGAAATTGAATAGGCAGAAGTTGACTACTGAGAGGAATTGATGAGTTCCATAGAAGTTATCAGAAGAGAAAAGAGGAAAAACAATAAGCTACAAGCGGAAATAGACAAGAAAGAAGACACTCAAGAATTAGAACAAATGATCACAAATTTGAAGGTTCAAATTGAAGAAGATAAAAGAATTGAAGAAGCACTCAAAGAATATCTAGAAGGAAGAGACATGATCATTGAAAATTTGGAAGCAGAGATTGTCACATTAAGAAAGGATCACTCAAAAGTTTTGAATGACATTATCAACAGTCAAAGGCCTAATCATGACGAGTCTGGAATTGGATACAATCAGACAGAAAAGGGATCAAGATCCAAAACAACAAAACAAGAAACATATATAAAAAGCTATGAAGAAACAATCAAAGGGGATAGGAGAGTCTATAGATAAAATTATAGAGACACTCCTCCACCGAGAAGATTCAAATTTCAGAATTAACGACCGACAGAAACAGATAAGTCTCAAGAATAAGAAAGATTCATAAAACCACCTCCTTTCAGAAGATATTTAACTCCCGGGTATCAAACTATCTTTTTTGGTTTATGTTATGCATGTAATAATTTTGGACATAACGATGTGAATTGCAGAGCTAACAACAGGAACATAAACAACTTTGAAATTCATACCCAAAAGGGTTATTCAAGAAGGCCTAGTGAAACACAGAGAAGTTACAACAGGTTTGAGTCATTGAACACTGAAGTGGAATGCTATAAGTGTAACAACTTTGGACACATGGCCAAATATTGGAGAATGACAATCCCTCCTAGAGAACCACAACAAAAAAACAACAATCACAGTCATGAACCTCATAAAAGGACATGGATAAGAAAACATAATCACTACAACAATGAACAATGCACACTTGCTCTACAAGATAAGTAGAATAAACGTGGTTGGTATGTTGACAATGTCTGTTCAAAAAACATGATAGGTGATAGAGACAGGTTTCTTACATTAATAAAGGAAATAGATGGATCAGTGTCCTTCGGAAATGATGATTCAACTAAAATCATTGGAAAAGGCACAGTTAGAATTGGGAACAAGAATACAAAGGTAGAAAATGTTCTACTAGTAGAAGACATGAAACACAATCTTCTAAGTGTGAGTCAAATGTGTGACCAAGGTCATAAAGTTACTTTCGATTCACAAAAGTGTGAGATAAGAAAAGAAGGTTCGGGAAAATTGATTGCTACAGCTGCGAGAACTTCAAGCAACATATATGTGTTAAGTGAAATTGGAAATGAAAAGTGTTGTCTAGGAAAGGAAGATGAAATTTGGCTATGGAACAGAAGAATGGGTCACATACATTTTGATAACCTTGTCAAAGTCAACAAAAGAGAAACAGTCAGAGAAATGCCCCAGATCACGAAACCAATCAACACTTTATGCAAGCATTGTCAACATGCAAAGAAAACAAAGACCATGTTCAAATCAAAGGAATATTCAACGACAAAACCACTGGAAATTGTGCATACTAATCTAGTTGAACCAACTACAACAAAGGGTTTAAAAGGTGATAAATACTTTATGTTATTAGTTGATGATTATACAAGAATGACCACAGTTTGTTTTCTCAAGAATAAGTCAGAAGCTTTTGAAAACTACAAGATCTACAAGGAAATGATTGAAAATAAAATGGATTCAAAAATCAAATGCTTGAGATATGATAATGGAGGTGAGTTCACTTCAAAGGAATTTATGGACTACTCCAACAGTCATGGAATAAAAAGACAATTATCCGTTGCTAAGACACCTCAACATAATGGAGTTGTTGAAAGAAAGAACAAGACAATACAGGAAATGGCTCGAACAATGCTAATGGATTCTAATCTGACAGATATTGTTTGGACATAGGAAGTGCATAGATAAGTTCACATTCAAAACATAGTAATGCTCAGAAAAAACAATGACAAAACTCCCTATGAGCTATGGAAAGGAAGACCAACAAATGTAAAACACTTCATAGTTTTTGGAAGCAAATGCTAGATCAAAAAAGAAGATGGAAGACTGGAAAAGTTTGACTCTCATGTGGACAAAGGAGTACATGTTGGTTACTCGAGTACAAGGAAAGCATACAAGTGTTACAACTTGAGATTGAACAAAGTTGTGGAAAGCATTAATGTAACAATTGATGAAACAGGGAGACAAGAATTAAAGGAAGAAAAAAATGAATCAATGGAACAACTTTACGAAGAAGAAACAAAAGATGAAAAAGAAGGGGGAAATGAGGAGGATTCGACAGAAGAAGAAGATCAAGTTCAACAAGTTCCTCCAAAGACATCTAACAGATGAGTACATAATAATCACCCTTCAGATCAGATTATCGAAAACACAGATGTAGGAGTTGTGACTAGAAGAAGAATGCATTCACTAGAACAAACACACCTAGCACTCACATCTACGATTGAACCAACCTGTTTTGAAGAGGCCAACAAGGATGAATTTTGGAATAATACCATGGATGAAGAATTGGATCAAATAGAGAAAAATGACACTTGGGAATTGGTTCCAAGACCAAAGGATAAGAATTTGATCGACACAAAGTGGGTATATAGGAATACATTGAATGAAAATGGACAGGTTACAAGGAACAAATCTAGATTGGTATGTAAAGTATATGAATAGGTTGAAGGAATCGACTTTGAAGAGACATTTTCCCTAGTTTCCAGAATGAAAGAAATCCGATTGTTTTTAGATTATGCATGATCCAAAAATATTAAAGTGTATCAGATGAATGTAAAATCAACTTTTCTGAATGGGGAACTTGAAGAAGAAGTCTACATTGAACAACCAGAAGGACTTCAGTTTTCAGAGAACGTAGATTATGTGTGTAAATTAAAAAAGGCCTTGTATGGTCTAAAACAAGCTCCTAGAGCATGGTAATCTAGACTGGATAAATATCTATGGCAGGCAGGGTTCAAAAAAGGAAGTGCAGACAACAACCTCTACATCAAGGTAAGTCAAGATAGTATTTTATTAATTTAGGTTTATGTTGATGATATTATTTTTGGTAGTGATGATGAGAGGTTAAGCCAAAAAGTTTGCAAAGGATATACAGAATGAATTTGAAATGTCATTTCTTGGAGAACTATCCTTCTTTCTGGGACTTCAGATACATCAAAGCAACCAAGGAGTTTTTATTTCTCAAACCAAGTATATCAGAGAAATGCTAAAGAGGTTTGGAGTGGAATAATGCAAACCAGTTATCACTCCCATGAAAACCAGTTGCAAGTTAAGCAAAGATGATGATTCAAATTCTACAGATCAGAGGAAATACAAATCAATGATTGGTAGCCTACTATATGTGACAACATCCGGACCAGATGTAATGCAGGTAGTTGAACAGGTGGCACAATTTCAAGAAACACCAAAGGAATCACATGTATTATCAGTGAAGAGGATTTTAAGATATCTCAAAGGAACATAAGAGTTTGGATTATGGTATCCAAAAATAAAGGATCTATCTCTTATTTCCTACATAGATGCAGATTGGGTAGGTTGTATTGATGACCGACGAAGCCCCAGTGGAGCAACATTCTACTTGGGTGATTGTTTAGTATTATGGATAAGAAAGAAACAATCATCAATATCTCTATCTACAACCGACGCAGAGTATATTGCAACAACATGTTGTACACAGGTTTTTTGGATGAAACAAACTATGACAGATATACAGGTTGAGTATGATGAGCCCATTCCAATTTATTGTGATAATAGAAGCACCATCGATATCTCAAATAATATGGTGATGCACTCCAAGATGAAGCACATTCTAATCAAGTATCACTTTCTATAGGAACAGGTTGCAGAAAACAACATCAGAGTTGAGTATGTGGGCACAAAAGAACAAGTGGCAGATATCTTTACAAAATCACTTCCACGGGAAGCCTTTGAGTATCTTCGCCAGAGACTCAGAGTTATTTCTACTCCAAAATAAATTATTTTGAATTCTTATCTTATATGTATTAGATGTACATGAGGAAGCACCATAAAGAGGACAGTTCAGTTAGGGGGAGAAGCCCTGGATGGAAAGATACCTTTGTCATTGATGACAAAGGGGGAGAGATTTATCAGATCCAGAGTACAGAGGCATGATTCCAGGGGGAGCAATGGTCACAAAAATTTAGAGGATAGAGGCATGGTTCTAGGGGGAGCATGAGTGATATGCATGCCATGATTTCAGTATTGCATAAGAGTGTTTCCATCAATGTCAAAGGGGGATATTGTTGATTAAGGTTTGGTTGTCATTGATGTCAACCCTTGAAGAAAGTCTGGTAGCACAAAGGTTTGGGTAATGGACCCAAGTTTGTTTGATGTAAAGATGACTCATTATTGCCTTGTCATGGTTGATAAGAAGTACAAATGGATGAACTCCAAAGTGGTCCCTTTATGATGAAATCCCTCACGGGAAGACGCTTTGTGGATTGATTTATCCTAGAAGTATGGTTAGAGAACCCATGCTTAATTGTGGAATAATGAGATGAAGGTCAGTGAATTTTTCAGTGAAACTATCCTAAATAGCTATTGCTTGTCATGCCATTTCTGGTGGTATGTGGAACGTCACATAACTCCTCACGGTTAGAGAGTTATGGCCATATGAAGTTGGAGAAACCTCATGAGTCATATAGAAGCCCCCCAAAAGTGAAAGTGTTTGGAAAATAAATTATTTAAATAATAAAGTTAATGGAGAACTCCCTAAAATAAGGAAAGTGGGATGCTACATGAAATTATAAATAAGATGCAAGGCTCTCTCATTTTATCACACTTCAATATCATTGAATATCTGTTTTGTGAAAGGTTATTTAGGAAGGTATTATTGATAGAGAAAATTGCAGCAAAAAAAGTGCAGCAAGAAAAGTGCAGCAGGAAAAATATGGCAGAAAAAGTGCAGTAAAAAAATCACTGCAGAAAAATCGTGGCAAAAAAAGTGTGGAAAAAAATCGCGGCCGAAAAAGTGCGGCAAAAAAATCGCGGTAGAAAAAGTGTGGCAGAAAATTCGCGGCAGAAAAAATGTGGCTAAAAAAGTGTGGCAGAAAAATCGTGGTAGTAACATGGTTGGGGTCTATTTATGGAGATATGGCACATCTTGTTTGAGGTATGTTTTGTGATCTAGGGTTTATCTCTTGAGATGGTATTGGATGTTCAGTATTTCTACATATATTAGATTATTTTAGGGATACAATTGGTATTTTGTTGTTGGTATTTGGAATATGGGTATTGGTCTTTTGGTTGTGATGTGTTGTTGAAGTTGTTGGTTTAGCTTGAGGCTACATAACAGTGAGGTTGTGGCACATGGTTTGATGTAAGGGTTTATGGTATTTGGTTTATGAATAGAGTGATGAATTTTTTATGGTTATATTGGTGTATGTATTTGGTATATGGTTGAGGTACATGTTGGTTACATGGTTGAGACAAGTAGTTGATGAGTTCACACATACATGAGGTGTATAGTTGATGAGTTGGCACATACATGAGGTGTATAGTTGATGATGTTGGTACATCTTGATGAGTCAAGGTTGATGCATGATACATGTTGCTTCAGGTTATTGGTACAGGCTTTTTGGTGCAGGTTGATTGGTACAGGTTGTTACAGGTTATGGGTACAGGTTGACAGTGACAGGTTGAAAGTGGCAGTGACGGGTTGTCTACATTTGGCATTTATATTTCAGGGTGGTTGGACAAGGCAAAGACAAGTGGTTGTATCCACCTTCCGGTTCTAGCCGAAGAACTTAGGGGGTTATAGCCTCCTTCTGGTTGTATCCAGAAAATTAGGGAGTTGAAGCTTCCCTCAGGTTGTATCCTGAGAAACTACGGGGTTGGAGCCTCCTTCTAGTTGCAGCTGGAAAACAAAGGAATTTGGTGCTTCCAATGAATGTAATTCTTCAAGACATATAAGAAAAAACATTCTGTGTTTTTCTCTCGCTTTGGGTTTCCAGGTAAAAACATTGGTGTACTGTGTATGTGTGTGATTTCTCATTTGTTTATTGTTTATTTACTCTGTAACTATTGGATGATAATGCTACATTGGTATAACACTTGTATTTTGGTGAAAAATGATATTATTGCTCTATTAGTGATTCACCCCCCCTTTCAGTAATCCAATAGTTTTCTTCTTCTTGACTCTATTCTTTCTACCTCTCTACATATGTATATCAAATCACTATAGAATCGGACATATAACGACTACAACTGATACTTCTTACAGAGGTGAACCGACATAGCATTTAAGACACAAATAAATTCGACTGACTCTTACCTAATTAACTGGTCTTGAGAAAGATTAAGATAAAATTTATTTAATAAGACTCGTGCTTATCGACTGACTAAACTGATTTTGAGTAAACTTGCGACTTTGTATTTGCAGACTGACTGACACACTGACTGGGAGACAAATCGACGGAGACGTAAAGCTCACCGACTTGTACTTACTATTTCCAACAAAAATATCCTAATTTCAATAGATATACATTCTAAAATTATTTTATTAAAACCCCTTACCAATACATCTTTCCCATAGGAAAAAAGTTCTAAAATATTCATATTACAAATAATAAAATATATTATTCTTTTCAAAATTTTAGAAAATCTAATTGATAATCATAACATTCGATATCTCAAAAACTCAAACTTTGCTTTCAATAATCTAGGAATCGCATCATCTTCATCAATATCATGTGTGATATGATCCCAGAAATAATACTAATATTGTGAAATTGAACAAGATAGACTTAAAAAAACCTCTCCTACTTTAAAATTAAAATATAACCATAAATTCTATATGAAATTTAAAGTATATTCTTATTGTAAATTTACAATTTTTTTTTTTTATATAAGTTAGAGCTTGTGTTGAATCCTCTTAAAAAGTTACAGATGATTGTTGATCCTAATCATACGTGGCAGCGGTGCCCTTAAGGGAAACCACTGCTGCCATTTTTCCAAAAAATAGTAAAGTGCCATGCAAAAAGTGGCATCGATGCCATGCGGGGCGAATTGTTGATAGCAAGATTTAAACATAAGGAAAAAACGCAGGCCATCCTTCCATGGCTACCAGGACATGAGAGAAGATAGAAAAATGAAACATGGAAACAATTAAAAACCTGGTCCAAGCCTAGGCTCGACGTAGATATGACGCGCCTGTGATTTTCCCTTGTTGCGGTCCGCTATAGCTTGCCGAAGGTCTTGAAGGAAGGCCATCAGAGTATCCATAAAGTGTCATCGTTTTACGTCCTTATTCTGCATGTCAAGCATAACTGACTTTACCTCCCCCAGGTCCCTTTTGAGGTCACTCAAAGTGTCCATGACCATTGCTCGATCCTCGCACCTGTCACAAACGGGGTGGAGATGGGGGGACAATGGAGAGTCACTAGAGGAGGATGGAGAGATGGCGTGAACAGAGGTGGTGGGGGGGTGGCGAAAGGGGGAGGGAGGAGGTGGAGGCCGTCGAGGTGGGGAAGCGGGGGAAGGAGAGAAACCCAGAGAGTTGTCGAGGGTATCAAACCACTCGATTTTATAGGCCAAGGGGTTCGAGAGAGGGGAGAGGTCAGGGATGGTCTCATGAAGAGGTTCAGTGGGGATAGGCGCAGTGACAGGAGCCAAGATGGGGAGGTCTTCGGCTATAGTAGGAGGGTTGTGGGTGGGCGGCTCCCTTCCCCTGGTCGCATACCAAGCGACACCTCTTTTGGCCTTGCCTCTAAGGCGAGGCATGCCAATAGCAATTGGCAACCTAGGATAGAAGTCACAACGGATCCGCAAACCAGGAGAGGAGAAGCACGTAGTTGAATTCCTGGAATCTAAGTGGAGGTCACACCAGAGAAGAAGCACGGGCCTAGAGAAAAAGTGAACCAAGGAAATCTAGTAATGCAGACAGGGAGGGGGCGAATGAGGTTTAGTGCGCCCGAAATCGGCTTGAAGAAAACCATTGTGGATGAGCAGATGTGACCGAGGGAGCATCTTGCACGGTGCCATGAAGACTCCCACCCAACAAGGCTACCAAATCATGCGGGAGACTGGTTTCGACTAGAGTTTGAAAGGTGACGGCGGTGGATTTAAATCCATGAGGTGACTGAACTGGGGGGAGAGGACTGATCGGACGCCAAGTGGCTAGCTGCCTAGCCAAGTGGCCTCCCCGTGGTTTGCTCACACATTGCGCTCCGAAGCACCCCAAAGCACCCCATCCGAGTATTGTAAATTTACAATATAAAACTACAATTATAATATCAATAACTAAGAAAAAAGCATCCTAAACAAAGTGAAAATACTTCCACCGTTGGAAGCAAAGTTATGTTGAATATGAAATACTTTCCCATTGAAGTTTACGAGTGGATGCTTTTTGGGTGTATTCTTACCAAAAACAAAGCTTTTCTAACAAAAACAAAAAGAGCATTTAAGGGTAGTTTCATATTTTTTGAATAGCTCTTACTAGAAATAGAGCATTTTCTAGTGGATTGAGCTTTTGGGGCTGTTGTGACTGCCACTTGAGTTTTGTAACTGTCCATTGGTGAATTTATGTGGCAGCTGTTGAATTGGGTGGGAGCCTTCTTTGTGGTGTCGGAACCTGATGCATTGGCTTTAAAATGCCAGTCACAATGGTTTACAGTTTGAGTGAAGAAATTATCACAATTTGTCTGAATTTTGGCAATTTTTTTAATGCAAAATATGTAATCAACTGAAGAATTCTGTCTCAAATTCCAATTGGAGTATTATTGGTACAGACATTTTTTTGTGAGTTCAGTTTGTCAAGTATTTCCATGGACATGTCATTTACATCAATTTTGTTGTGAGTTGAGTTTGTCAAGTATTTGTATTTTCATGGAAATGTTATGTGCGTTTATTACAAAATTCTTTTTTTAAACCTTTCACAATATATTTTTAGTTTTTTTTTAATTTTATTTTTTATAAAAAAAATTTAATGAACAAACTTGATAAGATATTGGTTCACAAAATGAAACTGAAGAACTGGTGATATGACAGTAGATAACTGCTCCCACAGTACTGGTTATAGAACATATAATTAATATCGTTTTTCTATGTCGTTATGTACGCACGTTTTTTGTGAGTTCAGTTTGTCAAAGATTTCCGTTCGCATGTCATCTACATCAGTCCCTACCATGTGCTCCTCCATATCTTAATTTGCTTAATATAATTGGAATACGCGCTGGGCGAGTGTGCTGGTAAGATAAATCTAATAAAATGCGTGTGGGGTATCCAAGGAGGGGTTACGGTGGCTTTCGAACTCATTTAGGAGGGAAAATGCAGAGGACAGACTGTTTTTTATTTAGTAAATATGACAGAAAGAGCTAGGTTGGTGAAAAACTATACACAAAACTGTCCTTGTTTAGTCTGGACATATTTTTTTTAGATATTTGTCTGAACTAGGTCAAGATATTGTTGGATTTGTAAATTTGATTTTTTAAACTTGTATAATCAAAATGTTCTAAGGTTTTTTATTTATAATAATTTTATATATACATAAGATATACTGTTAATAATTTCAATGGAAAATATGTTACAATGAATAAGGAAGATGACTTGTTGGCTAGGTATAAAGATGAGCTCCTTCCTGTTTGTCTTTAATTTTTTTTAAATTATTCTAACACTTTTTATACAAAACAAAAATTTATTAAATGTGACATAATTTGAAGTTTAGTGTAAATATAAGTTATTAGTAGGAGTTTTCTTGAAAGGTTTCAATTAAATTTATTAAATGTGACATAATTTGAAGTTTAGTATAAGTTACTCTGGGGAGTTTTCACATTAGGAGTTTTCTTAAAAGGTTTCAATTAGATACCGTGCTTCCATAATTATTATTGATTTTATGATTTTGATGAGTAAGTTTTAAGTTCTAAATGAAATGTTTGACATAATTTGAGGTTTTGTGTAAATATAAGTTATTCTTAGAAGTTGATTTTTCTTGAAAGGTTCTAATTAAATATGATGGTTTCATAATTATTATTGATTTTATGATTTTGATGAGTAAATTTTAAGTTTTAAATGAAATGCTAAAAATAACAAGGAAATGTTATCTTAATCTAATATTTAGTTAAGATTTGAGAATAAAAATACTCATTAAAAGAAAAAATGGTTTACTATTGAATAATGGTTAAAAGAGTCAAATCACAATCATCAAATAAAGTTAGCCTCATATTAATAATCAGCAAACATTTTATATTCACTATTATCAACTAGTTGAATCACAACATTAAGAAGAAATCATCATTTGCATCATAATAATCTACAAGATAGTAAAAGTTTTATAGTCATTTATCATGAACAAGAAAGTAGTCATTTATCATGAACAAGAAAGGGAGCAGTTCCACACCACACAAACACTAGAATGAGTCTTCAAAAGTGGCCGATAACATTTCATAGAATACTCTATAAAGGTGCAAAAGAAAAATGCTTTTCCACATCATGATTTATCTTATTTATACTAAAGAGGGAAAATGAGGTTAATCATTTCCATTCCACCACTTGGTTATCTAGTTTCCTTTGTAACATTTTATTTTCTTCGTTCAAATCTCTTTTTCATCATCCATGATTAGTTCTAACTCCTTCTCTCATAGTTTTTATTTTCTTCTTGGACATTTAGTTTCTTTGTTCAAATATCCTTTTGTGTCAATTGTAGGCTCATCTCCTTTCTTGACCATCCAAACTTCTTATACTCTTGTGCCACTTAGTGGTTTCAATTTCTTTTGTCCATTCAAACTTCCTTACCTTCTAACTCTTCCAGTCACTTTCTTCATTGTTCAATTCCCTTTGTAGTCATTGTAAATTCCCTACATGTTAGTGCACCAAGAACAAGACGTGCAAAGTTACCTTAACCTTAAATCAATTTGTCATTGAACTTCCTTTTAGAATTCAAACTAAATCTAGGTTAGAGAGGGATCAGACCAATCTAGGAATTTTAACTGATCAAGAGTTTGAGACTTTCCTGTTGGAAAATTGATTGTCATTGATGTCAACTTTAGAGGAAGTCTAGAAGCTTCTAGAATTATTGGGTATAATTGAAGAAGTCTCTAAAGTGGTCCCCTTATGGCGTAGCTTTAAGCATGTCCCTCATGGGAACACGTTTTGAAGAAGTCTAAAAGAAACCCAGAGGTGTGGTCATGAGGCCCAAAGTTGACTGAGGAAAATGAGGTTGAAGAATACTGCAAGTCTATACAAAACCCTCATAGGTGGATAATATTCGTCATGTCGTTCCCAACAAAAGCTTGTATGTCACGTAGTTCCCCATGGTTGAGGATTTATGAGGTCATGATCCAGATTATTTTTGACACAAAATGAGAGCAGAGATATAATAAAGAAATGTACAAAGATATCTTGGATATCCAATAATATAACAGAAATGTGTCAGAGATGAAACTATAATCACATATATAAAGTAATACACAATTTTTTGTTAATGAGCGGAAATGTACAAAGACTGTAAAAATAAAGAGTGAAAGACTCGCTAGAATGGTGGCACCTTATATCTGAGAAGAGATGTGTCCTCTACTCGCATTCACAAGAAGATGATTTTAAAATGAGGCTCCAAAGTCCTTTTTATCATAAAGAAAATCCAAAACCCTAACCCTCGAAGATGAAAATCCAACAATTTTGTGGACCTCGTATTGGGTAGTTTGGTCTATCAACTTCCTGGGGGTGAAACTTTGGCATATGATCTCTGTTTGGGGCACATGATAGCTCATTGGAAAGGTATCATTGAGGAGATTAATTTTGGGGGCTCAATTAGAGCCTTTGGTTATCATTGAGAAGCTCGATCCTGAAAAAACTTCATTTAGGCCCTCAAAATGGCCCCGAAAGTTAAAAACTGCTAAAAATAGTAAATTGCCAAAATTCACAGAAAATTGTTTTGAGCCAGTTGAAAGTGGTGGGTGGCCATCGATATCCACCTGGATTAGGTCATGAAGTTGGAAGACCCGAATATTGGTTAAGAATCCCCTAAAAAGTTACAAATAGAAGTTACAAGTCATTAATCAAAGGGTAAAATAGCTATAACAAGAAAGTACAGGTCGACTCTAAAATGAGGAAAATAAATCAATTGGAAAAGTATAAATACACCACAAGAAGCCATATTTACACACTCAAGTTCAATGCTTATCTACCTTTCATGTGATATTTTGGTAATTTTTTGGTAGCGTGTCTGAGGAATTGGATCTGAGGAAGAGAGGAGTGTCAAAGTCTTGGAGTTGCAGAGAAGAAAGGGTTTCAAAAAACCCTGTTTTAGCTGACCCTCGCGGGTCAGGCTACTGGTGTCCCATGAGGAATCCCTATGGGGTTTTTAGTGTTTGTCTCATGAGGCCCCGCATGATATCTAGCATAGGTCTTGTGAGGCTAAACCATATTTGATGAAGGATGCTTGGTTTAGGTTGCAAGAAGGTTTGATAGTACAAAAAAATTTCTACAGGATCTGAGTTGGTATGTATGAGTTGTTTCTTCATGAGTAAAGGTTTGCCATTTATGTTATTTGTTGAGGCTTGTATCATGGATGGTATGGAACATGCTTAAGGGATATCTTGGAGGCCTTTTTTGGTATATAGTTGCATATGGTTGAGGCCCATGTTATGGTGATATTGATACATGATTGAGACATATCCTTGGTACTTAGTTTATGGATGTTATGGTTCATTGTTAGAGGCATATCTTTGTGATACTGGCATATATTTGAGGCATATACTTGGTATATGATCTTTGTTGTTATGGTGCATACTTAAGGCATATTCTTGAGACATCAACACATCTTAGATACTTGGCATATGGTATGTCATATGTTCTGGTACATGGTTGATGGTTGATGTACATGGTTTGGTAATGTTTTTGGTATCTATGTGAGTGGATCTGGTTATGGTTGATAGTGACAGGTTGATGTGACAGTGACAGTGACCATGGTAGTGACAGTGGCAGTGGTAGAAAAAGTGACAGTGGCAGGTTGATGTATTAGTGACAGTGGTAGTCATAGGTTGATCAATGGTAGTGACAATGAGCCTACACGTATATTTTAGGGTGGCAGGATAAGGAAAGGAAAGGGGGTTGTAGCCTCCTTTCGGTTGGTATCAGAGAACTCAGGGATTTGGATCTTCCTTCAGGTTGGTGCCTATAAATCAAGGGGTCGTAACCTCCTTCTGGTCAGTGCTAGATAAATCAGGGAGTTGGAGCTTCCTTCAGGTTGTTGCTTGTAAATCAGGTGGTTGGCGCCTCCTTCTAGTTGGTACTGGAGATTTTGGAAGTTGGTGCTTTCTATGAATGTAATATTTGACATATAAGAAATCATTTCATGATTTCTCCCATTTGGGTTTCCACGTAATTTCCGGTGTATTGTGTATCTGTTCTTATTTGTTATGCTTTGTTGATTGATATTTATCATGATATATTGATGATATATTATTGATAAAGTTAATGATTACATGTTCTGATTAAAAGTGGTAAAATATTGCATAATATTGATTCAATCACCCTCTTTGTATTCCAACAAATGGTATGAGTGTAGGTCCTTCAAGAAAATAGTCTAACCATTGGAAGGAAGATCATATAGTACACTAAGATTGGAGTACCACAGTTTGAAGAAAATAAGTACTCATTCTCGAGTAGAAGAATGAAAACATATATACAAGCATCAGGGTTTGATGTTTGGAAAGTAGTAGTATATGGATACACAAGACCTTACACTCCTCCAATAGATAGAGATGGAAACAAACTCTATGAAAACAATTCGAGGGACATAAATGTGATTTTGAATGGTCTAGAGCACCCAGTATATGTGAAAGTCATGCACTATGATTATGCAAAGGATATTTGGGACAAAATTTGAAATGTTTATGAAGGATTTGCTAAAGTAAAAGTGGCCAAGCTTCAAACCTACAGAGCCAATCTTGAGCAATTGAATATGAAGGAAGATGAAGATATTGCAGTGTACTTCCTATGACTTGATGAAATAGTAAATTTCGTTAAAGGATTGGGAGAAGAAAGTAAAGAAATAGTTATTGTCCATAAGATACTAAGGTCTCTTCCAATTGTTATATAAATATTTTCCTCACCCTATGCAAACTTGCACATAAAGCCTTTTTCCATTTCCCTATGCAAACTTGAAGTCCCTTTTTGCAAATCCCAGAGCTAAAAAACATCATTTTCCCACATATACGCGCCCTACCTATAGTACAACATATGTATACACAGGTTGCACCACTACAACCCACGTACATCAATATTGTTCCCAAAATTAAAAAATATTGTCTGTTTTCCATGTCACTTCATGAGATCCATGATCCTTGACCTTCCATATAATGGAAATGCTATGATTCGACCCTTCAATTCCACTTGAAGGCTACAAATGGGCCAAATCCAAGCTATGGAAAAGAGGAGAAAAATTCAACTTTGAGAGAAAATTTACTCTAGAGAAATTATTCACTTCATATTGAGTCTGCATCCCTTTTTCCTTTTAAGTTTGAACACATTGTTCAACCCCCAATCTCTTCCCTAGATGATTTAGAATCTCATTATCTCTCTTATATGATCTTTCCTTTGGTGGAGGATTGTAGTGGTGGAGGCCTAGCTGGAAGGGACTTAGTTTCTCAGTTCTGAACCTGTTAGGATATTTAGACACTTAGGAGTTAGTAAGATCTAGTTGGTCTATTGTGTCGTTAGGTAAAAGTGTGTTTTCTAGTGTGTTTCTTTAGTATGCATTAGTATGCATTTGTAGTTAGGAAATTATTCGGTCACGATATGTTCTCGACATAGAGTGATTCGATGGTTCATACTCTCCTCGATCTTAACGACCATTGATTTGTGGCTTAACACCTGATTGGTCCATGATATTTATTTAAAGAGAATGGAGGGTCATTTGTCGATGATCGATTGTCAGAAACTCTCTTGTAAAATATATTTGTAATCTTTTTCCTTGAATTAATAAACTGCTCCAAGTGGTTGCGTTGGTTGGGGTCGTGGATGTTTCCCCGTATGGGTTTTACCACGTGAAAACATCGGTGTGTTGATATTTGATCTGGTTATGTGAGTGGTTACTGAAGGTGTTCATCCTCTGTTGGAATACCTGTGTTGTCAAACATGGTATCAGAAGTTTGTTTGAAGACCCGCTCATGTTGTAGATCGAGATCGTGAAGCTGAGTTTCCTCATCTCCACTTTCTTTCATTTACGTACATTTTTGGACTGAGAGGACTATTTCGTTGCGTCTGGAGTGCTCATTTCAGTCAGGAACACTTTTTGTTTCACTCGAAAAGGTTTCCGTTTGCCCAAGATACGACCATTACAGTCAGATCCGAAGGTATAAAGCAGTCAGATCCGGAGGTATAAAGCTTGAATACTCTTTTTTTAAAATTTTTGCAGAGTAGTATTTTGGTTTTGTTTTATTTATTTATGGATTTATACTCTTTTAGATCTGTGTATTCTCTTTTCCCCATGCCTTGTGCGATCTCATCAAATCAGAAATAGATAGGAAAAGGTGCATCTTCCGGGTAAGCTAACTGAGATCTAACCCTTGTTGTCATCGAGAAGCGAAATGTTTTTTGTTTTGTGAAAAGAGTTTTTTTTTAGCAAGCTCTCCAAGGCCGTCTTCAACAACAACAACAAAAATCCTCCTTCTGAACATCACAATATGTTTTTCTAGATCATTTGATTAAAAGTTTCCTTATTAAGTAAGAGGTCTTGAGTTCACGTCTCTCTTTTGTTACCTTTTCTAAAAAAGTTCATGCTAAAATTGTAAAGTGTATTTCACTTCAAGTATAAAAGTGAATCACTATAAGTAGCTTTAATATTTTATCTTAGACTTATTTATTTTGCATGCAACTTTTCTGTTATAAAGTAACTTCATTGTAAAAGTGATCCCAACTTCTCTTTATAAAAGTGGGTCACTTCATAAAGCAACTTACACAATCACGTGGTCATTTGGTTACCAATTGTGCCTTTTTTAAAAATGGCATAACTCTAACATTAGAAGTCTATTTTCAGTGCCATTTTTTTTAAACCGCATAAATTTTCGAGCTCTTTCCATCCAGATAATCAGTTTTAGTTTTTAAATCCTCATTATATGCATATTTAATATGGCTTCTACAAGTATTGTCTTGCTTACCAACAACAACTACTTCCAATGGAAACCTTATATGGAATATTTATTAAGAAGTAAAGGCTTGTACTGGATTACCTTGGGAAAGGAAAAAGCACCCACTGATGCTAATAAGAAATCCAAGTGGGATAGTAGGAGTGATGAAGCATGTTGAATAATCGGAATTTCCATCTCTCTTGATTTAAGGTACCACCTTCAAGATATTGATGACCCCAAAGAAGCGTGGGACATGATTGAATCTATGTTTGATAAACTCAATATTATTCGAGCACAACAGTTAGAAAATCAAATACTGACCTTGAGTCCAAACGATTTTTCTTGCCTTGGAGACTGTCTATCTAGGTTTAAAACAATCAGAATTTTATGTGAAGAATGTAAGATAAAGATGGAGGAAGATCGTTACATCTATCTTATTCTTTCTAAGCTAGGTAGTGCATATTCTATGTTTGTATCTACCTTTTATGCCATGAGAGAGGCTCTAGGGGAAGAAGCTTATGAAAAACCCACTCTTGAGTCCTTTTGTGCTTCTTTGATTTGAGAGAAAGATAAGCTTGTACAATTTGGAGTGATCAACACTGTAGGTCCCTCCAACAAATCCTTAGTTGCCCAAAAGAAAGATAAACCCAAGTATGCCAAGAAGAAACATCCTCGCTACAACCACAAAAAATATAAGGGTCCTAAACTTGCTTAGACAACTTCAGCTCCTACTGGTGACAAAGGAGTAGAATATAAAAGTAAGAATACTAACAGACATTGCAACTTTTGTGATAAAGATGGTCATGATGAGTCCAAATGTTTCAATAAGATGGCAACTTTAGAAGCAGCGATGAAGAAACACAACATCGGTATTGATTCTACTTCTTGTTCTCACAGACATGCACTTTTTGCTTCTGGTTTCTCCTTCAATTCAAATTCTACTACTACTTCTTCTTCTGATGAGTGGCTTATTGATTCAGTAGCATCTTATCATATGGCTAAGGATAAAACCATATTTTCCGCTCTAAATGAATGTAACACCAAGAAAATATTTGTTGGTGATGATAGATATCTTAGTGTTGTAGGATCTGGAACAGTTCAAGTAGATAATGGTCATTTCAATGATGTATTATGTGTTCCAAGTCTTTCTTGTAACCTTGTATCAGTCTATCAAATCACTCATTTAGGTGAAGGTAAAACCGTCGAGTTTTCACCTCACCAAGTTGTAATCAAGGATCTAAAAGATCCTAAGCATGTTCTTGCAATTGGAATTGCTGATCATATTACCAAGTTGTACATGTTTGACAACTTTGGGTCATTATCTTTTTTATCAGTTTTTGTTTCTCATAGCGATAACTTGAGAAAACTTTGGCATGAGCGGTTTGGTCATCTAAACTATCGCTCATTCCAACAACTATGTAATCAACAGATGGTGACTGGTCTTCCTCTTGTTTCATGCAGAGATGGTGTTTGTGTCGATTGTGTTCTCGAAAAACATCATCGAGACAGTTTTGACAAACATGCCTCTTGGCACACCTCGGGTCCTTTGCAGCTTGTTCACAGTGATTTGTGTGGTCCACATTCTTCTCCTTCTTTTTTCGGGTGCAAGTATTTCTTAACTTTCATTGATGAATTTTCTAGACGTACTTGGGTTTACTTCTTAAAACTCAAGAGTGAAGTTTTTGACAATTTTTTGGCCTACAAGGCCCTTGTAGAAAAGCAATCTGGACATCAAATTCAAAGGTTAAGAACAGATAATGGAGGTGAATATGTGAACAATAATTTTACAAGCTACTGCACTACACATGGAGTCCAAATGCAACACATTGTTCCATATACACCACAATAAAATGGTGCTGCTGAGAGAAAGAACCTCACATTAAAAGAAATGGATAATTGTATGATCTAATCTAAGGGATTAAGTCTAAAGTATTGGGAAGAAGCCATCAACTATGCAAATTACATAGTAAATCACACTCCCACAAAGGCTCTTAAAAATATAACACTGGAAGAAGATTGGACCAAAATTAAACGAGATGTAAGTCACTTCCGTGTATTTGGCAGTATAGAATGGGCTCACATTCCTGATGAGAAAAGGAATGCATTGCAACCTAAAAGTGAGAAGTGAATATTTGTTGGTTATTCTGAAGATGTCAAAGGTTACATACTTCTTCAATCACATTGTAATGAAATTATTTTTAGAAGAGATGTTAAATTTGATGAAAATCTCTTGGCCTGCGAGCCTAATTCGATGATTGTGCCTTCTTCGGCCTGCAATCCATCTTCGACATTTGTGCCTTATTATGATTTGGTTTCTTCTTCAGATGATGACAGTGAGGATGAAAATCCACCTCCACTTGCTCACCCTCCTCCAGATGAGTCCTTTAAACCTGAACCAACACCAACTCCATCGCTTCCTAGATGGGTCTATTCAACACGGGAAGTAGCTGGTGATCTTGTCGATGATCCTTCAGATCAGAATCAGAAACGTTCACAGTTATAGCGATCCTCTTCTCTTTTGGCTCAAGTTTTAGAAACTCATGATCCAGAGACATTTGTAGAAGCTTCAGGTCGTCCAGATTGGGATACATCAATGAATGAAGAGTATCGCTATTTAATGACAAACGATATTGGGGATCTTGTACCTCTTCCAAAAGGAAGAAAACTTGTTGTATGCAAATGGGTATACAGAACTAAGTATGCATCATATGGAAGCGTTGAAAGACACAAGGCTTGGTTAGTTTCCAAAGGATTTTCCCAAGTTGAAGGAATTGACTATAATGAAACCTTTTCCCCTGTAGCAAAAATGAATTCCATCCACCTTGTTCTTGCCCTTGCTGCCTCACATAAATGGGAGGTCCATCAGATGGATGTTAAATCCACCTTCTTGCATGAAGATTTGCAAGAAGAAATCTACATGGAACAACCTCCTGGTTGTGTCTAGAATGACTCTAGCTTTGTTTGTCACCTCAAGAAATCTCTTTATGGTTTCAAGCAAGCTCCCCGATCTTGGTATGCCAAAATGGATAGTTTTCTTGATGCCACTAGATTCTCTAGATTCCATTTTCATCCTAATGTCTATACCAAGAAAGTAGGAAGCCATCTCATAATCCTTGTCCTTTATGTTGATGACCTTATCCTTACTGGTAGTGACTCAAAGATTTTAAACCATGTGAAAACCATCCTTAAGAAGAAATTTTTAAATGACAGACTTAAGCTTTTTGCGCTATTTCCTTGGCCTCCAAGTTTTGCAAACCAATGAAGGAATTTTTCTTTCCCAGTCTAAGTATGCGTGTTACCTTCTTCGTCGCTTTCACATGGACGATTGTAAACCAACCCCTTCTCCCTTCTAGTTTGGAGTCAAGCTTTCTGCCACCTGTACTTCTCCTGAAGTTGATGTCACCCTATACTGTTAGTTAGTTGGTAGCCTCTTATACTTGACTCATACATGTCCTGATCTTTCCTTTGTTGTTGGTCTTCTTGCCCGATATATGCAAACACCCCATGAAATCCATTGGAAAGAAGCTAAAAGGATACTTCACTATGTTCGTGGTACAGTTCAGTTCGGGATACATTATAGTTCAGTGGGGCTCCTTTATTGGTTGGTTTCACTGATTCAGATTGGGCTGACGACCCTGATGATCGGAAGTATACTGCAGGTTATGTTTTCAGCCTTAGTTCAGGACCTGTAAGAAACAACAGGCTATTGCACTTTCTTCAGTAGAAGAAGAGTACTGAGCAATGGTAAATGCAAGTCAGGAAGCCTTGTGGCTTTGACAGATCCTTTCATAGTTTGGATTCCAGCACCAACATCCTTCCAGAATTTAGTGTGACAATCAGAGTGCCATCATGCTAGCCAAATACCTAGTTCAACATCAGCATAGCAAACACATCGAGCTACACATGCACTTCATCAGGAATCTCATTCATGATCAAGTTATTGAAGTGCTCTTTTTCCCTACAGAAGATCAAGTTGCAGACATTTTCACAAAGTCTCTTACAAAAGAAAAGTTTTCCAAACTTCGATCTATGTTAGGAGTTCAGGAAGTTTTCATTAAGGGGGGATAGGCTCTAATGCCTCCTTCCTTCTCCTATTGTCTCACTATTGTAAATCCTTCAATCCTATCCAAACTTGTTCTCAAGGGGGGATGTTAGGATATTTAGACACTTAGGAGTCAGTAAGATCTACTTGGTCTATTGTGTCGTTAGGTAAAAGTGTGTTTCTTTGGTATGCATTAGTATGCATTTGTAGTCAGGAAATCCGATGGTCACGATATGTTCCCGACATACAATGATCCAACGGTTGATACTCTCCTCGATATTAATGGCCATTGATTCATGGCTTAACACCTGATTGGTCCATGATCTCTATTTAAAGAGCATGGAGGGTCATTTGACGATGATCGATTGTGAGAAAATCTCTTGTAAAATCTCTATGTAATCTTTTTCTTTGCATTAATAAACTGCTTCAAGTGGTTGCATTGGTTGGGGTCGTGGATGTTTCCCCATAGGGGTTCTACCACGTGAAAACATCGGTGTGTTGATATTTTATCTGGTTATGTTAGTGGTTACTGAAGGTGTTCGTCCTTTGTTGGAATACTTGTGTTTTCGATCAGAACCATGCCGACAATAAAGTTTGTAATTCATGTAGTTTTGTTGATTACATTTTAATAGAAATACTATTTTCTCGTCTAATTAATATCTTGCAAATATTTGAATTGTTATTCCATGAGCGTATTTGTTATGAATGTTGATGTATTATGCTATTGAATCTGATAACATTATATATTACCATCATATGATTTCATTTCTTGGTTTTTGAGGACAAGTTGCAGGTGTATTGCTTTGAGTCAAGTGCTCAATGGTGGACTTCATTGAATGACTGGATGAGGTAGGGATTTTATCTTGTATTGCTAGCATATTTGTTTATATAGCATACCTGAGATTAAAGTTGATTTATGCAGTAATTTTTGTCTGTTGTGGTTTACCCCTAACCATAGAGAGATTTTTCTTGTAACATAATTGACGACCATACTGGGGATAAAATATTCTTTTTCAAGGTTTGGAGTGTTTTTCTATTTAGATTTATCTCATTTATATTGAGTTTATTGTCGTATGACTGCTTGACAACCTATGTTCAATCCGGGTCTGAGTGTATTAGCCTTCTCCTTAGCCTAGCTGTGTTTTAACACATATACGTGGGTTTTTTCCTGACAGTCGCGTACATGTGCGTGTTGTCCTTCTGCAAGTGGTGTATATACGTGATTTTCCACTGAACAATCATGTACACCAACATTATTTTCTTAGTTGCTAGGTTTGACATTTATTGGGTAGGTTTTGATGATTGTTGGGTCTTCTTGGGTCTTTGCTATGACTGTTTAATGTCTATGGAATGACATAAAACCTTTCTTTGGTTTAATTTTTGGCCGATGCATTTCTCGTCATCCTTTTCATTTGATTTTCATTGCATCTTGGGATGGGTGTTTGCTTCTTTATATCCTACTTAGTTTGTCTCTGTTTTCATACAATAGAGTTTTTATATCAAGTTGTTGTTCAGTCCTTGCATTTTCATTCTTTTATATTGAAAATACAAAAATATTGGGCCTTTTACATTGTTGGCATTTTATCTTTTGAGTCTTTATCATTAATCTTAGTACATGTAAAGAAATATTGCATCTTATTGGGAATTGCATAACTAAATTGAGAATTTCATTTTGGAAAGCATATCATTTATGAGGAATTGAAGTTAGGAATTTTCATTGTATTCATATTCATTTATTTTACTTGCTGAGTCAGAACATCATTAGTTTCATGACCACACTTTTTTTAGTAAGCAAGGCCACTATAAGTAACACTATAATTTAAAATTGGTTGGTAACGATTTTATTTTTCTAGGGTGCACAAACTAGCTTAGGATTTAGAGCCTTGGAATAGGATTTTGTCAGTAAACTTCTCCAAGGCTATTAAATCAACATATGTGTTTGACTAAGGGAGTGGACAAATCCATTGTATAATCGATAATATCAGGAGGCTTCACTTACACCAAAGTTAAGCATGAGGTCACGCAAGGTTGGTTGAAGGGATATCCCCCAGTACCCTCTTAGCATCAAATGTATTTATGGGGATTTATTCGTATATGGGGATCTTGCTAGTACCCTTACCTCAGTGAGAGGTGGTGATTTCGAGGTTTTGGGATTTGATACCCTACCCATATGGTGGACCTGACTTACAATTTTTCTCATGTGCATCATTTATATCATGGTTTATTAGTTTCTTGACTTAGGTACCACATAGGTTACTTGCAGGGGTTATTCTGCAAGTACCCTGGGTCAGATAAGGGTCGAACAAAACACAACCTTTATGGAGGATTACCTCTCTGGTGGGATCTGACTGAATGGTTGCTAAGCCCATGAGGGTCCTTATAATTGATTATTACACCTCCTATATTTAGCAGAGGAGTCTCAAGCCCCTCTTGGGTGAGGCATACCTACTTTAGAGAGGGAGGCCCCTTTCAACCACTTTATCATGTTTGTGTGCATATTGGTTGTTTGATTATTTCTGGTGTGCTCTTTGATTACTAGTTGGCCTTATGATTTGTTTTTTTATATCAAGAATCTTGAATCATCTTGGATCCAGACCAAATTCCCCACAAGTCTCGCTGCTTGTTATAGTTACCACCACATTTTGAGTCTTTTCCTTCTAAAAGGTGTAGAGTTATCAAACGTGGTACACACACCTCCACTTATCACACTTGTGATCATACAAGGATGAGTACTGAATTGATTCAGAAAGAAACTACGATTCCTTTGATTCCCATACCTATTATAGTTAACGGTGCCCCTTCAACACCTTCTACCATAAATGGTTGTAGTGTTGGAGGTGCCTATCATCACCTCTTCCCATCCTATAGTGAATACTAAATCGATAGACATCAACCCGTTTGGGTCTCTTTGTCACTCATCGGGCTATAATGTTCAGTCCCTCCCTATGTCCTCTAGTCCTTTTTCCTATGGTATGTGGAACTTCACATCACAATTTTCAAACTCCATCCCAGTGCATGGTACAAATACTAGCATTAGACTTAGGGGCACAATTCCTCCACATACTCCATTCTCGTTTGGTGGTACTCACATCCATCAAACGACTCCTACCGTTGGAGGATTTCCTCTTGTTAAACCCGGGTCTATTCATGTTACTTTTGTATGGAGTAACCAACCTAGCGGACACACTACTTTTTATGGTCCATCCTTTACACCCACCTCCTCTGTATCGATTCTAACCAACACATTTCGCATGATGAATCCACCTTTATCCTCCAGATTCACAACCAAAGGAGGTCAGTTTCATAATTTGGGCAACCCCCAAACTGCAACCACTCCGACTGGGGGAATTTTTTACAACCCTCATCAGAACATTCCTACTGGAATGGTGCCCAATCATCCCCTTATGAATCAGTATGTAGGAGGGTCTTACAATCCCAGACAGGGCCATGGTACTTACCAGAACGTTGGATGGTTTGTGATTCCCCAAAAACAATCTTTCCAGGGAGCTTGGGGACAAATGTGGCAACCCTGTCTCCCTTTTCTGGCCATGCTCAATCTACTAGACTTGTCTATGTTAATGAATGATCATGTGTGTCATGATCTGACATGGCCCCCCATTCCCACCAAGATTCCTTCAGATATTTCAAAATTCGAAGGCAAGAATGATGAAGATCCTGGTGAATACATTACTACTTTTGACCTTTGGTGCTCTTTGAATTCCCTTAACAACGATTCTATTCGGTTAAGATTGTTTCAACGCACCCCTATGGGGGTCAACGTGAAATGGTATATTGATCTACCTAGGGGATCATACAAAACCTTTAGTTAGATGGTATTAGTCTTCCTCAAACACTTCCAATTATCGGTTGTTTATGATGTTGGCTTAGAAATTCTATCAACCTTACACTAGGACAAAGCCACTCATATCTTAGATCACATCCAGGAGTGGCATAGATAGAAGAGGTTGATCAAGACCTGCATACCCCCGAAATTCCTACTAGAGTGGTTCCTTAAGTCTCTACAGTCTTATATTTCGAAGGATGTTTCTACATCCAGGGTTACATCTAAGGAAGAAGCGATTTTCAAAGCCCAATAGTTAGATATTATATATGCTCAGTCTAGGATGTTATATGAGATTCTTCCAGATGCATCGAAGTCAAAATATGACCCTAGAAAAATCCTGGGCCTCATGCCGATGGAATTGTAGGCTCCACTAATGTGAAATCCACAGACTTGCTGACAAGCCATTTGAATGAATTGTCTCTAAACCAATATATAGGAGGGACATATTCTTTTGTGTCCTCCAATCCCACTCAGTAGACATATGTACACTCTATGCAATCGTCGACTAGCCTGAATGGTAACCAACAACCAAGAGGGAATAAAAAGAAAGGACGTAATAATAATTGTAAGGGTGGGAAAAATAATAATAAACCCAAGGACAATGGTAATCATGAGAAGACAAATAATAATGCTGGTGAGGGAAAGAAAAAAAGGCGTAAGGTGAAATTTCCCTGTAATATTTGTATAGATGACCACCTTACCCATTTATTCCCCAAACTTGTGGAAGCCGTGAGGCTTTTATATCTACCACCCGTCGTGCTGACTAATCCTTTTTCACATAACCAGTACATGGCCTCGAGCTCCTCGAATGTCGGAAATGTGGTGAGTGGGAGTTAAAACCCACTGACGCAAGATGATGTTTGTTTATGCATCAATATGGTTAAGTCTGAGGTTAATGTAGCCACTCAATCTCACGATTAGAGTTCTCCACAAACTATACCTAGTATAGAGTCTCCCCCTCCTTCGGAGACGCCCTTAAATATTGAAAAACCAGAGCCCCCACCTCATATTCTGAAAGAAGTACTCAAGCTCTCTACCCAGAATCCTAATGCTAGAGCCTCCCATAATTAATATATTATTGAGGACCTGGTTCAAACCCCTTGCGCGATGTTGGCTCTAGAGGTACTCCAGAGGTGTCCTTCACTGAGGAGTGACTTTCTATCTATGTTAGGAGCTCTAGATCCATGTGGCTCGAAAGTTATCCTTACCATATGGCATTCCAAATCCACATGGGTTACTCAAAGTATACCATCAAGCATATTGTTTTTCATGAAGGCATTGCAACATGTGTGATTTCCCTGGTCTGTTGGAAATCCCTCGGCTCTCCCAATCTTTCTTAGTCTCTGACCATGGTGACTTCTTTTGACGATATTTCCTTCCACCCTCACGATATTCTTCCTACATTTTTGGTCCAATTAGGTGGGAAGATGGTAGAGGTAGATGTCGAGGTGGTTGATGTGCTCCTCAACTATAACTTGTTAATAGGACTCAATTGGAATTATGCTATGACTACAATCATATCATCCATTTTCTATACGCTTTGTTTTCCTCATGATGGGAATATCATGACGATTGATCAATTGTCCTTTGCATATGTTAGCGCCAATGCATCTGTTGGACCGTCGATCCCCATGATTGAAAATTATCAGTAGGAAACTGAGAATATCAGTGTTTGAATGTATTCATCCCTTATGGGTACCATCGACTTCATGGCACCGATTCACCATATTTACGCCATGTCCAGTAGGATCATTTCGAAAGAGAGGTTTGTTCCTTTCCACACTTCCTATTTTAATGATCCTTGGACCCTACCTTCCTCGACGACGTCTTGTGAAGATATGTCGCATTCTGGAATTACCATGCCACTATCGGTAGCAGGGATTGCGTACCAATTGTTCTTGACTCTTCCGTTGATCTGGATTTTGTTACCCCGTTGATGGACGATGAGGATCCTATTCTAGATCTTGTGTGGGCCACTTCATAGTCTTGCTCATATGACTGCCTCTATGAGACTTTTCCTTCAGATGAGGCTATCATTGAATCCATGAATGGTTCCGACACACCCTGGGATGATATGCATGATCGCTCTTATTTCCTCCTAGAGATTTCTAGAATCGCGCAAGATAATTTTAGATCTACTTTGAGAAAGATAGCCAGTCACGTTGTAGTTCCACTTGATACACACGACATTTATGCTGAAGGAAACATGACAAGTATATCCTCTACAGTAACGATCGATATCTCTCGTATCCCTGGAAAGATTGAAAATTTGTACATCAGTGCAGATTGTTCGCTAGAAGAAATTATGATCTACACCGAACTCTTCAAGGAATTCTGAGATGTATTCACTTGTTCATATGAAGAGATGCGAGGAATTGACCCTCAAATTGTCGAACATGAGATAAAACTTACTCAGATTCTAATCTTGTTCGACAATTTCTTAGAGCTGTCAATCCTAGGAAGGCCTCTGCCATTAAGGTAGAGGTAGAAAAATGGCTTAATGTCAAATTTATCTACGCAGTTCCCTTGACTGAATGGGTATAAAATCATGTTCCTGTGAATAAAAAGAAATGAACCATTCGTGTATGCATGGATTTTGGTGACATGAACAAGGCTTGTCCTAAATACAACTTCCCGTCAACCTTCATCGATCATATTCTCGACGAGTGTGCGGGAAGCGAATTTTTTTCTTTAATGGACAAAATTTTAGGGTATAACCAAATTCAGATTAAACCCGAGGACCAACATAAGATGACATTTGTTTTCCAATGGGATAATTTCGCATATTGGAAGATGCCTTTCGGCCTTAAAAATGTCGGAGCAACCTTCCAACATGCTATTACCTTCGCATTTCATGATCTCAAGAATATAGTCAAAGCCTATATTGACGATCTTGTTACTCACTCCCATAAGAGAGTGGATCACCCTAAGCATCATTGGCTAGTATTTGAAATATGTCGCCATTATCGCATTCGGTTGAACCCTCATAAATGCATTTTTACATTAGGTTAGGTCGTATTTTAGGATTTTTAGTCCTTGAGACTGAGATCATAGTAGATCCGTTAATGGTTGAGGCAATACTTCGATTGCCTCCCCCAGACACTATTCTCAAACTTCAAGGTTTACAAGGGAAGGATAACTTTTTACGACGGTTTATAGTGAACTATGCCAATATTACTAAGGGTTTCATGCGTCTCTTGAAGGACACTCATTTTATCTAGGATGAGCGAACGCATGAGTCCTTTGATTCTTTGAAGAAAGCTTTGGTATCGACGCCTTTGCTGAAGTCTCCAGACTACAATAAAGATTAATTTCTTTATGTCACTACATCTGAAGAGACAATTGGTATGGTGTTGGTTTAGGAGGATGATAAACTCCATGAGCACGTCATTTACTATCTTATTTGAAACTTAGTCAGCCCTGAAATCAAATATTATCATGTTGAAAAGATAGCTTTGTTTGTCGTTCATGCATTCCAACGATTACACCATTATATATTGCTTTGCAAAACTATTATGGTTGACAATGTAAATCCATTTCAATACATCCTTACCAGGCATATCATAGGGGGAAAGTACAATAAATGGATTGTAATTCTACAAGAGTTTGATCTCGATTTCGCTTCTACGAAGTCCAAAAAATAACTAGCTTTTGCAGAGTTAATCTCTGACTTCCATCGATTAGACAAGGATGTTATTCATGTTGATTCACTTGCAGATGAACATATTTTCCTTGTCTTGTCATTAGACCCCTGGTATGTAGATATTGTTCTCTATCTTCAAACTTTGAAGTTCCCTCAACATAACTCGCGAGATGACCAACGACTTATACAATACCAAGCTAGGAACTATCTTATCATAGACGACCCTCTGTATCGTCGAGGAGTAGACAATATCTTGCATCATTGTTTAATTCATGAAGAAGTCGATTCTATTCTAAATGACTGCCACAATGGGGCTTGTATTAGTCATCTATCCGGGCTTGCGACGAACCAGACAATTTTGTGAGTCGGTTAGTTTTGGCCATATATATTTAAATATTGTGTTGAAGTGGTTAAGAATTGTCACCCCTGCCAAGTGTTCACTCAGAAAATGTGCTCGCATCCATCCCCTCTCCATCTAGTCATTATCATTGGTCCCTTCACCATGTGTGGGGTGGACTTTGTGGATTGCAACCCAACATCGGTTGGGGGGCATCAACACATTATCATGGTCATTGACTACTTTAATAAGTGGGACGAGTCCATGCTTACAGTTAAATATGATGCAAAAATTGTCACCTTCTTTGTATTCAATCAAATTATAGCCAGGTTCGCAATCGTGTGTGAGATTATCATTGATCATGGAATTCCTTTTCATAATGAAATGATGGAAGAGATAGCATATAAATTTGGGTTTAAGCATGGTCATTCTTCCCCTTAATACCCCTAGGAAAATGGACAAGTAGAGGTTGTGAACAAGTCTTTCAAGACCATTTTGCAGAAAACTATCAGCCAAAGAAAATTTGACTAGCATATGACGCTTTATCCAACACTTTGTGCATACCAGACCTCGGTCAAGACTTCCACCAGTTTTTCTTCTTTCCAGTTAGTACATGGTATGGAGTCGATATTACCTATTGAATGTGAAATCCCTTCTCTTAGATTGGTAGTTGCGCTCCTACCTGACACTTTTGATATCAAATGATGCCTTGTGCACCTAGAGAGTCTATATGAGTAGCATTGAGATGCCTCTACAACTATTGAAGTGAATAAAAGACATGTTAAGGTCCAATACGATAATTTTGTCTATCCTCGATTGTACATTGAGGGTGACTTGGTACTTCTATATGATCAAGCCAAAGAACCACTAGGGGAAGGCAAGTTGAAGCCCATATGGCACGGTCCCTATATTGTGCGACGTGTCTTAGAAAAAGGAGCCTATGAATTAGAAAATTATGAAGGGAACATGTTGGATGAGCCCAAGAATGGGCTCTATTTGAAAATATATCACACTTGATCCCCAAGCTTGGGCGTAATCTTTGTATACTAATGTAATTTAGTGTATATATATTTTCCATTTATCTTTATCTTCATCTTTCTTATCGATTTTTTTCTTGGTTGGAAGATGTCAACGGAGTCTTTGATCTACTTAGGATTCACAGATGGGGCTAGTCATCATACACAGAACTTGGCTTTCACCGCTTGGGTTTTTTACTCACCCGAGGGTCTATTGGTGTCTTCAGGTGGGGTATGCCTAGGGCCATCCATGAATAATTTGGCTAAATATAGTGTCGGTATAGAACTTTTGCGTGCCATTATATAACTTTTAAGCGATTCCATTTCAAATGGTATTCACTCTTTAGAGGTTCTCCTAGAATCCCAGTTAGTAGTATGTTCATTGAACAAAAGTTACTATGTGTGTGACTATACTCTGCTCCGACGATTCCTACAGGTACAACTTTTGGAACGACATTTTGATTTTATTACTTATCATCACATACCTAGAAGTTCTAATTATGTATCTAACACATATGCTATTTTTTTTTTAGATTGGCATTTGTCACATAACTAAAGAAAAGAAAAGATTTTCATCAATGAACATATTGTAACATAAGTAAAGTAGAAGAACCATTTTTTTTTATATATATTTTATAAAATATGATGTTTATAGTACAAAAATTGGGTTAACACCCTCAATATACATATACATCCGATCATACAATAGTCATTACATCTACGCCTGTGGCACCAGATGAGTGTCATGATAGAAAACTACAACATTTTTGAGATTCCAAACAAGTCATACCCAAGAACGGGGAACACCTACCACATGTCGTTGGATAGCCTTCGACAGATCCTCCACCTGAACCATAGGAACCCTCTTTGTCAAACGAGACAGGTTTCCATGCACATTGTGAAGGACTCTCTTTGCATCCCCTCTCACTGCCTCATCTCCCCGGTTCCTCTAATGATGTCTTGGAAGTCTGTTCGGTCTTCATGGATGTACGTTTATGTCACATACATGTTCTATTAGTACTTAACATCATCCATTTTTTTTTCCTATACAAAAAATGAAATATTTAAAAAAAATTCACATACATATGTCTCCATAGGCAAACCCTAGTGGTAATGGCATGTCAGGATGTCCTCTTAACTCAATCCATGCATAGGGGTAGTCATCTAGAGCTATCACCTATTGTATCCACCAGAAGAAGAAGTCATCATTGTAGGGTGTTGGCACCCTACCTCCCCCCTTCCACCTCATCAGCTCAGTCCATTGTGCCATGGCTGGATCGCGAGGTCCATGCCGAATAATCTCAACTCTAGGTCCCATGCCTAGAACCCGCTCAAAGAAAAAGATACAAAGGATAGAAGAAAACCCAAAGTTCCTTTTACTACTCTATTTTCATTCTGTCAGCTGGCTCTTCATGTTGGCCAACAATGAGGTGCACTAGTCATACACCATGGGTCTCAAGCACTCTACTAAGTAGAACATAAGTGGCCTTGATGCCTACTGCAAAGAGTTCGATCCTGTGATCTGTGTCAAAACGAGGACAACAATCTCGAGACTTAGATTGTTTATTGCTCTAATGGGGAGTTGGATTTTGACCTTATCGGTCCCTGCAATGCAATGAGAGGCTATGTATACCTCTATTTTTATTGCACTCCTAGCTCCTTAGGCTTTGAGGTTGACCACCTCATCCCGATGTGACAATCTCATCAAGAAATATATGTGCTCAACTTCAATCCTTAATGGTTGTCCATCAAGATTGAAGCTCTCACTATCTGGATCTGAGTAATCCATGAGAAACTGTAGCAATATCACTTGTGACCTCATACCTTTGATATCCCAAAACTTGTATAACCCACATATTTTTAAGGCCATTTAGGCCCCTAGAACTCTCTCCACTGCAACATCTACCTCCTCATGTTCTCTTTCTCTCCACTCTAGCACCATCCTACAAGATTGAAACCCTTTTTTGAGTTAGAAACCTCTAAAAACAAAATTCCACGGACATATACGCGAGTTTTAGTGTACATAGTCATGTTTAGGGTTGCTTATATGTTGATTGTTTTTCAAACAACTGTGTATAAGCATGCGTATACGTGAACCAATAAACTGTAGCCCACGTACACCTAAGTATTCAAATTGAACCCTAAATAACTTAAAAAATGGAACCTAATTACAAAATTTAATCCACTGAAAAGAAAGAGGAGAGCAAGATAAGTTACCTGGTCTAGACAGTTGTTGATTCCATCGCTCGTAGCTCCCACAATCACTAGTTGAAGTTTGGAGGTAATTTGGTCCAAAATCCACTATTTGGGTAAAAACTACAAATGGTATCTAGTAAAATTGGTTTTTTTACTATTTATAGCAAATTTTTACCCACTTTGCATAGTTTTGTCCAATATTTTGGCCTAATACAATAGTGAATGGAGTTTTTTTTTGTATTTTTATGCAAGGATTCTTGCGGTTTTCCCATAAAGTAAAGTAAATAAGCCCCTAATTAAGATCGACCATCCTTAAGGAAGTGGTGTGACCCAACATTTGTGACCCTTGGTCGCACCCCCTCATGTGTAGAAGACTCATATAAATAAGAGTATCCCAATTTGGCTTTAGCATCACACCAATTCGACCTATCCAAGGAAGTGGGACAAATTTCCAAGGGAAGGTGAAGTCTTGTGATGATTTGTTATAGGGTTTTCTTTGAAGGTCATCTTGGAATTTTAAATATAATTATTTTTCTATAAAGATTCAGATGGAAAAATTTAGAAGTATTTTAGAAGCGATAACAAATATTATTGGGTATGAATTTTAGGTCTTCACTCATTACAATTTTCCATTTATACTCAGTGGAAGTTGGGCTTTCTAAAACTAGGGTTTTCTTCTCCAAAATGAGTCATCTTTTCATTTTCGCTATAAATTGTTTTTGGGGACGATTCAAGGAGTGAAAATTGGAGGAATTTGGTAAAATATATTGAATAATATTTTTTACAATTTTCAGATCATAATTCATTACAGGTATTGATTTATACTTATTGAAAATTAGGGTTTGTGACTAATCCATAAACTAGTCCCAAACATGTATTTGAGATAAAATGGTTATATATGAAACTTGATAGGTCCAAACTAAATTACACTTGTTGTATTATAAGGATAAAATAGCATAATACCTGAGGTCCAAGTTTTAGAATCATAAACAAAAAATTGATCTCATGGAGAATCTTACAAGTTTGCATATTTGAGGTATACTTCTGAGCAGTTTTGTATGCAGATTTAAGAAGTGATTTTGGCATTGTATTTGAAGGTTGATTTGATCTTGTATCATCATTTAAAAAATTACAAGGGGATTGGTGTCTCCTTGCAGTAGGTGCTAGAGAACTCAGGGAGTGGGTGCTTCCTTCAAGTTGGTTCTTTTAAAATCTTGAAACTATTTAAGAAACGTTTTCTTAGTTTTCTCCTAGTTGTGTTTCCACGTAAAAGTATGTGTGCAATGTGTAATGAGTTTATGTGATGATGAATTACATAATTAATTCTTAATTTTTATGTATTTATTTAAGTTTAAAATTGTTGAAATAACTCTATACTAATTCACCCCCCCCTCCACATCTTAGTATTCTTGAATATTCTAACCCCTATATTTATAGATGAGGCTCACAACTCCTTCTTATTATTTATTCCTAGAATATAGATTAAGGAAATAAAACAAAAGTGACTTGTCATCCACATAACTTGGAGACTAAGTGAAAATATAATTAAAGGATGCTTTACATGCTAGAAACCCTCATAAAAGAGAAGGATCCCAAAAACAATGGGGTCAATTTTATCTCCTAGCACAATGTTCCAAGAAAAGGTTGATGTGGAGACCTTAAACGAGGTGGATTATTCTCCCAAGAAATTAAGTTCCCAATGTTCCTCTCCTCCAAGTGGAATTTTCTCATAAAAGTGTGGATACTGACATCAAAAGGGGACAACCTCCACAAAGTGTGCTCAAAGAATGCTCAAATAATGTTCATAAATCCTTCAAATATGTCTCCAAATTATGACCATGTCCATATATAAGTTCAAGGCACCTCCATGAAGCATGGGAGTGACCCTCCAAGTAAAAAATGAGTCATAAAAACCCCAAAAACAACAATCAATCAACCCTCAAATTATGTAAATGATATCTCAAAAAGTGATGAAAGAAGAGAAACATTCTAGGATCTCACATGTGACATGTGTAGAGAATGTACATATGTGAAAAATAAGCCCATATATGCTACATAGGCTGTGACCAATGCCTCAAAATATGTGTATTTCCTTGATAATTATGACAATGCATTTTTCATTAATGTCTATAGTTGAATCAAGTAACTTTGGGGAAGCTAGAAATGATGAACATCAGATCAAGGCTACTGAAGAATAACTAAATCAAATAGAGAATAATAAGACATGGGAACTAATTCAAATACCAAAGCATACAAATGTGATTGGGAAAAAATGGGTCTTAAAAAACAAGCTAAATGAAGATGGGCAAGTAACCAGAAATGATCAAAGACTATTGTGCAAAGGATATGCTCAAGTTGAAGGATCAAATTTTGAAGAAACCTTTACTCCCATGGCCAGAATGGAATAAATTATATTTTTCTTTGCTTATGCATGCTCCAAAAGTATCAAAGTGTATCATATGGATGCAAAATAATCTTTTCTAAATGGAGAATTAGAAGAATAAATCTACATAGAACATCCAGAAGGGCTTCTTCTATCATAAAATGAAGGCTATGTTTGCAGATTGAAGAAATCTCTATATGGAATTGAGCAAGCTCCGATAGATTGGTACACAATATTGGACAGATGCTTACAGAAACAAGGATTCAAAAGGGGAAATACATAGAGTAACTTCTACATAAAGTTTTATCAAGGCAATATGATTATTATTGAAGTGTATGTTGATGACATCGTCTTTGGAAATGATAATGATAGATTGAGTCAGAAGTTTTCCAAGGATATTTATAATGAATTTGAAATTTCCCTACTTGGGGAGTTTAATTTCTTCTTGGGATTCCATATATAACATCTATATGAAGGAATATTCATTTCCCAAACCAAGTACATGAAGAAACTATAATGGAATATTGTAAACATGTGACTAATCCTATGGTTACCAGTTGCAAGTTGAGCAAAGATGATGAATCTAAATAAGCAGATCAAAGAATCTATAGATCAATGATTTGTATTCTACTCTATGTGACATCTTCAAGTCTATATGTAATGAAATCAGTTGGATAGGTTGCAAGATTTCAAGCAACACCAAGGAACTCATTTTGTAGTAGTGAAAAGTATTTTCAAATATCTTAAAGGAACAACATATTTTGGGCTATGGTATCCAAAAGGAAATGAGTTAACTATGGTCACCTACAAGGATGCATATTGGACATGAAGTATTGTTGACAAAATAACTACAAGTGGAACATATTTCTACTTAGGTGACTTCTTAGTGTCCTGGTTGAGAAAAAAGAAATCTTCAGTATCCTTACCCACAATAGAAGAAGAATATATCATAGTAGAAACATGTTGTACATAGATTCCCTTTATGAAGAAAACAATGCAATACATATAAGTGGAAAATTATGATCTTATTATGATACTCTGTGACAACACCAGTGCTATAATCATCTCCATGAATCTAATGATGCATTCCAAGAGAAAACATATTACTATTAAGTTCCACTTTGTGTGGGAACAAGTCACAAAAAGTAGTATCAAGTTGGATTACACCAGGACAAAAGAATAGATTGCAGAAATCTTCACAAAGCCTCTTCCTAGGGAGACCTTTGAGTATCTTCGACAAAAATTGGAAGTAATTTTTTCTCCAAATTGATTTCCATAATATTTTGTAAGAAAAAAAAGGGGAATATTATCAATGGGAGTTACCATTTTCCATTGATGTCAAAATGGGAGATAAAAATAGTAAAACTAGAAGAATGAAGACAAGGGGAGTTAGCGTGAAGACAAGAGGACAATACAGTCATTGGGATCAGAGCACAAAGACAAGGGGAGCATGGTTGTTTTAATAACTTGCCATCATTTCCAAAGGGGGAGATTGTTGCAAAATTGGTTTTCATTGATGTCAACATTAGAAAAATTATTAAAGAAAATCCTAGAAGCCCTTAAAAGTGATTATTATGTGTCCACTTGAATAGGCCTTGAAAATCCTCGAATGAAGCCTTACGTAAGTGTATATAACTTGAAAGTGGTCTCCTTATGACGTAGATTTTAAGCATGGCGCTCACGAGATGAGATAACATGTGGTTGTTTTCACATGCCCACTTTGAGTTGTACAAAAATGGAGCCTTGAAGAATCCAAGTGAAGAAGCCCCTAAAGCCAAGTTAAGAAGACCCTAAATCCAAGAGAACAATCCCTTAAAGTAAAGTAAAGAAGCCTGTAATTAAGGTCGACCATCTTAAAGAGAGAGGTGTGACCCAAAATTTGTGACCCTTGGTCGCACCCCCTCATGTGGAGAAGACTCATATAAATAAGAGGAACCCAATTTGGCATTATCATCACACAAATTAGACCTATCCAAGGAAGCCGAGCGAATTTCCAAGGGAAGATGAAGTCTTGTGATGATTTGTTCTAGGGTTTTCTTTAAAGGTCATCTTGGAATTTTCAATATAATGTATTTTCTAGAAGGATTAAGATGGAAAAAATTGGAAGTCTTTTATAAGTGATAGAGAATAATATTAGGTATGAATTTCATGTCTTCACTCATTTCAGTTTTGGATTTATACTCAATGGAAGTTGAGGTTTTCAAAACTAGGGTTTTCTTCTCCAAAATGAGTCATGTTTCCATTTTCCCTATAACTTGTTTTTGGGGATGATGCAAGGAGTGAAACTTTCTGGAATTTCAGAAAAGTTATCAAATAATATTTTGTACAAGTTTCATATCCTGATTCATTACATGTAAATATTTATGCTTGTTGGAAGTTAGGGTTTGTGACTAATCCAAAAACTAGTTCCAAACATTTATTTGAGATAAAATGGTTATATATGAAGCTTGGTAGGTCCAAATTGAATTGCACTTGTTGGATTAGAAGGAGAAAATATCATAATATCTGAGGTCCAAGTTTTAGAATCATAAACAAAAAATTGATCTCATGGAGAATCTTACAAATTTGCATATTTGAGGTATAGTTCTGAGTAGTTTTGTATGCAGATTTAAGAAGTGATTTTGGGATTGTATTTGAAGGTTGATTTGATCGTGTATCATCATTTAAAATATTACAAGGATATTGGTGTCTCCTTTCATTAGGTTCTAGAGAACTTAGGAAGTGGGTGCTTCCTTTAATTTGGTGCTTGTAAAATCTTGAAACTACTTGAGAATTTTTTTCTTGGTTTTCTCCTAGTTGTGTTTCCACATAAATATAGGTGTGCAATGTGTAATGAGTTTATGTGATAAGGAATGACTTGATTAATGGTTAATTTTTATGTAGTTATTTAAGTTTAAAATTGTTTAAATGACTATATACATCTTAGTATTCTTGAATATTATAACACCTTTATTTATATATGAGTCTCTCAACTCCTTCTCATTATTTATTCCCGGAATATAGGTTAAGGAAATAAAATAAAAGTGATGCGTCATCCGCAAAATTTGGAGACTAAATGAAAATATAATGAAAGTATGCTTTGCATGCTAGAAACCCTCATAAAAGAGGAGGATCCCACAAAACGTGGGGTCAATTTTATCTCCTATCACAATGTTCCAAGAAAACTCTAATGTGGAGACCTTAAAACAATGTGGAGTAACCTCCCAAGAAATTAAATTCCCAACTTTCCTCTCCTCCAAGTGGAATTCTCTCATAAAATTGTTGATAGTGACCTCAAAAGGGGTCAACCTCCACAAAGTGTACTAAAAGAATGCTCAAATAATGTCCATAAATCCTTCAAATATGTCTCCAAATTATGACCATGTCCATATCTAAGTTCAAGGCACCTCCATGAAGCATGGGAGTGACCCTCCAAGTAAAACATGCGTCATAAAACCCCCAACAACAGCAATCGGTCAACTCTCGGATTATGTAAATGACATCTTAAAAATTGATGAAAGAAGAGAAACATTATAGGATATCACATGTGACATGTGTAGAGAATGTCCATATGTGCAAAAGAAGCTGACATATGGTACAAAGGATGTGACCAATGACTCAAAATATGTGTATTTTCATGAGAACTATGACAATGCCTTGAGAGAAGTGAAACTAAGTGATCATATTTAGAATCATCTCCGAGGGCCCTTGAACAAAGTGTGGTACATGCATAAGAAAGAGAGGGTCAATGTGGGGTAAAATAGGTGTGATAAACCATGGGTGGCAACCCATACAAAACATAATCACCTTTTACATAGAAAAAAAAATAAGTGAATAGTTAGGGCCTTACAAATCATGCATCCTAGTAGATCCACCTCAAAATTCATGTATACCTACTTAGGACTTAAATTCCTGACTTGGAGGGAGTGACCACCTGTAGGGAATAGTCATCTAGAGAAATAAAACCAAGCACCTTGAGAATTGGGACTAAAAGAACATGCCATGACCATCCACCTAAGGAGATATAGGAAACCAACTAACCAACACTTGTACATAAACCATTTCATCATGGAGACATACAAAGAAATCGTCACACTTTGGGCTCATCAAAATGGTCACATCTCATGAAAAACTGTAGGGTACACTACAAGAATCTACGATGTAAAACAATCCACTGTACAAAATACCATAACCATTTCTCGTCCCAAATGATGCTATAAACATCATCATATTCAAATATACCACCTCCAATGATTCTCAAATGATGTTACACATATTATCATAATCAAAATCCCAAAATCCCTTAGTCAATAATGACCTTAAATTTTTCCCAAATTGTAAGGTATTGGCCCTTGGATTTTAACTCTAGTTGTAGACGCACCATCATTGAAATCGTTTGTTATGTTTTATGCTTCATTTTCTTTGCATTATATTTTGAAATTTTGGTCCAATGCACATTACAGTACCTACTTCTTGAAAGTTGGGATGTATGACCCACTACTCCAGGATATCATCAATGATTATTATCAGAATTTTCAACAATGCCTATTAACTTTTGTAGTCCATATTGTCTTAAGATTAGCATTGAATCTGAACTTGAATGTATGATGAGATTAAATTCTCATTCTCTTTTCATATTTTAATATGTTTTATATATGTATACTTAGAAATTATACATTATCCATTATAATTAACTTTTTTTTCATGTCATTCAATATAAATGAACTCATAAACCAAAAAAAAGAAAAAAAAAGAAAAAAAGAAAGAAACTAGGTCAATAGTAGGGATTAGCCCCAATGATAATTCCTTATTATACCTCATATAGTTTGGAATGGGGAGCCCATCTAAATTCTGACATGGAAACCATTACTGATTTTGGGGTTTACAAGTTGTAGCCTGCTCCACCAATTCTGATCTTCTAAAATATAGAATGAAATGCAATTAATGTAAGATGCAAATGCATGTTTCTAGACATGACCAATAGTACCTAGGAAGAAAGAACTGAACCACACATGATCTTGTCTATGACTCATAAATTAGTTCATTGCGAATAAAGACAAGAATATGAGCAAATGATTGCAAACCCATAACAATCTAGCATTAAAACAACCATTTATAGTCCTATGCTCATAGATTCAAACAAACATTTCTAGAGAACATAAATAAGAATCCAACAACTACACATAAGAATAGTCTATAGTGTGAGGTACGTTTTTACACAACTCCAATTATAAGAGAAAACAACAAAATAGTCCATTGTAGATACACACAGAAACAAGATTTATCCAAAAAATGGCTTGGACAAAAGTGGTTTCTCCTCATTAAAAGTTCCATCAATAATACATGAAAGACTCTAAAGAAAAATAGTCCCTTACTACTTAGAATTTATAGAATTTATAATCATTTACAAAATAACTACTCTCTCTTGACCCGGTGGCCAAGTGGCAGTTTTAGTTTCATTCACGAAACCACCCCTCACATTTCTTGGTCTTCCAAATTACATATCCCCTTATAAGTTGAACATTTTCTTTTGCATAACTATAAAAAATACTTCCTTTCCAAAATCCTTCCTACTTCCACTTGTATCCTTTAATTTTTGAAATATGGACCCATTTTACATTTGTCTCTTTCTCATAAAGTATGGCTAAAGTATTATTTCATAACTTTAACCATTTCACTTTTGATCTTTTCGCCCTCTATGATCTCTAATGATCAATATTAAATTCTTTTGATCATCCACTCTTTATGAGGGAATGAAAAATTAAGTTGTCATTGGCTTTGCTCATTCTTGTATACATGAAAGCTTCAATTTTGGTCAGCCCTACAGCTTAAGAATTCTTTCCTTTTCTCTTCTTTCAAGTACTTTAAGTCTCCAGTAAACAACAAATGGATGAAATGATTACATTCTTGAGAGAATGCATTTCCATCATGGACATTTAGCCTCACCCTCAATTGGTCTCCTATTTCAATATTCGATGTTGAAATGTCACTGGAAACAATGTTCATAACATGAGGGCCTCTCACATCCTGTGTCCACACCCAATCTCCATTCCTGGGAATTCTAGGCACTTCAAAGAAGCTCGATCTCGAACATGAATGATAATATCCAAAAGCCACTATAAATTCTAGTAGAATCAAGAACGGGGCATGTGATGGGTCCATTATGTCCATGGAAGGAAAATTCATTGTTTTGACCTATAATTCCCAAAATGTCAAACAAATGAGAGAGATCAGGAATTTATGCCAACATCTCATAAAATATTGAGTTCTACAATCAAATTACTATATCATATCCTCGAGTAAAAATGAGGTTTGCAAATGCTAGAACACAAAAACACTATATGAGTTCAATATGGCCATGTAAAACATCTACTTTGGATCAACCTAGAAAATCCTTTCTATGAACTTCTCTATCAAGATAGGGATCTCTCCATATTTTTTAGTGGCAAGGAAGATATTTCAGAAGGTTCTTCAAGGTGTAGGAAGCCCTCATCTCTCACAAAATTCCTATGTCACACCCATTTTATCTTTTAGTGTGATATGCCTTATGTCACACCCATTTTAACTTTCTTTTTGAAATGCCTTCTGTCATACCTCTCTTAAAATTTAGTGTGATATACCCTATGTGACAAATTTTAACTTTTAGCGCGATATGTTTTTCAACCTTGAAATCCTGATTTTTAATCTTTTTTTCCTTAAGAAAAAAGTTCGATTAATGTGCCCCCTTATGAAACTTTGGTTTATGCCCACTTCAATTTCATGTGTATTGCATTAAAAAATGTTTGTTGTGACATGTCAATAAAGTTTGGAAAACATATGTATCACATTGAGGAAAAGTTTGAGAAAGTGCAATGTGTCACACAAAAGGAAACTTTGAGGCACTGTGATAGCACCAAAATATGTTCGTTGAGTGATATGTCGTGAAAGTGGAAACTTTTGGTTCATGTGATACATTGAATGCAAAAATTTTCTTTGTGATACATCGAGAGAAATAAAAACTCCAGTGCATGTAATATGTCGCAAGGAAGGAAACATTCTAAAGATGTGATGACAATGGGGATGTAAAAAATTTCACTTATAAATTTCCCTTTTCCATGATAAAGGAAACTTTGAAGTGATGAAATATGTCATGAATAAAAGTGATTTTCATGTGATATGTGTTGTGTCACAGACAAAGTCATTTTAGGTGTGATACATTTCCAAGGAGGAAAAGTTCTCTATTATGCAAAAAATAAGTTTTGTACAATTTTTGGAAAACTTTCTAAGGGGAAATAACTTGCTCAAGATAAGGAAAATATAAATCCTGATGAGTTTCAAAGGAAAAAGAATCAGGACAAGCTTAATAACCAAAAACTTCAAATTAAAGGAAGACAATACATAGTAAAGTTCATGAATATTTGGAAGTCCAAAATAAAGGAGGAGTCATATGCTATTTTTGTCTCCATCAGATGTTAGAGTCAAAAATGGTATGGGGGATTGTTGTTAGCTCAACACATCAATAGTTGAGTGGGTAACTTCCACCATTATAGTCAATCATGTCAACAATTGTGAACCATGTTAACATGGTCTACTATAGTCAATAATATTCAATCTTTGTTAATGATAGTTAATGATGGCCAACCATTCTCAACAAAATTCGACCATAATGAACACGGTCAACCATAGTCAAACATAGTAAAAAATAGTCAAACATGATTAACCATCGTCAACATTATTCATTTGTGGTCAAACAACACCAATCATTGTCAACTAAATTCGACCATAGTTAACCATAGAAAAACATAGTCAACCAAAACCAACCATAGTTAAACATGGTCAACAAAATTGAACCATATTTAACCATATTCAAATGTGGTCAACCATAGTGAACCATGGTCAAGCATGGTCAATCATAGTCAAACATGGTCAACCATGGTCAAACCATTTTCAACCATAAAGATACATGGTCAATAATTGTCAACCATGGTCAGCCATAATTAGACATAGTGAACTACAATTAACCATGGTTAACCATGGTCAACCATAGTTAATCATGGTTTAAAACCATAATTAATCATGGTCAACCATAGTTAACCAAAGTAATTTTTTTGTCAATTAAAGTTAAACATGGTCAACCATAGTCAATAATAGTCAAACATGGTGAATCATAGTAAACCATGGAGAACCATAGTCAACAATGGTTAACCATAATCAACCATAGTTAGACATGGTGAACCATAATCAAAGATAGTGAACAATGATCAACCATGATCAACCAATATAAAAAATGGTCAAACATAGGTAATCGAAGTCAAACCTTAGTCAATCATACTCAATCAAAGTAAAATATCATATTATTGATATTAATATTTTAATTTGCAAATCTACCATAAAAATGATTAATTTATAGAAATTGATGTGAGTTATCACTATTACTTAAAAAGTGTATATATATCTTTCACTATCCAAACATGTAAATGCATATTACTCCTAATATAAATGAGCACCTACCCTTGAAAGTTCTCTATATAGAGCCACTAAATAGAAAAAAACACATCTACCATCTTCTATGTTTTGGTATTTTTAGTCAGAATTTGATTTGGAGATATAAATGTGAGAGAAATTGTAATCTTCTATTATTTAAATTGTATTTCTAAATATATAAATGGATTCAGCATGCTGAAAATCCATAGAGAAGTTTGATTATATAAACTTAACCACTCAAATCTATTCCACAATTTATCACGGGATTTCAAACTAAATTAAATGGATAATATAAAAAATAACCAAAACTTAAAAATTTTAGACTGCAATTTTTTATAAACCTAAATATTACAGGTAATATTTTATAAAACAGTTACCAAAAATTTAATATTTTAAATATGGATGTGACTCAACCCAACTCCAACGCAACCCATTGTACAAAATAACGTGACAAAGTCATCTCCCCAATACATTATCATATTCAAAGTGATGACCTCCAAACCTTACCAAATGATGTTTTACACATATTATAATATTCAAAAGCTGAAAATCCCATGGTCAGTGATGACCTCCAAAGCCGCCCAAGTTGTAGGGGGAAGTGGGTTCTTGGATTTTAATTCTGCATACAAGTCTGTCATCACTGAAACTATTTATTATGTTATCTTCTTTGTTTTTTCTGCATTATATTTTGAAATGTCGATCCAATGCACGGTGCATTGCATGTTTCTGGAAACTGGAAATGGGTGGCATACTACTACACACAGACATTAGTAATTTCTATTATAATTTTTGTTAACACTAATTAAATTTCGGTAGTTTGTGTTAGCACATATTATTGCTAAAGGGTTGTTTGTTTCCCTTAGGAAATGGCACCTTGGTCAAGATGCATGAAGAGGGGGATAAAAAACCCAATTTTTCCTTTTTATCCTAAGTTTAGCGCTCGGGCGCATTGTGCTAAGGGGCGCGTAGATATTGGCAGCCGAGATATGCACGCTCAGATCTACGACATACAGTCCATATCAAACCATCCCTAACCTTCTATATTTAATGGGGGGGAGGGTCCAAGAGAGTGGTTTTATGGTGCGGGCCCCACACTATTGTGTCAATGCCTCGTTAACTTGGACCCCCCCCCCCCATGCTAGACCTCTTACCACCTTCCCCCCCTCCAAGTAGACCACATTACCACCTCCACTTGCCGCCTTCTCTCCTTCCAACACCTGTCTTCCACTCGCTTGTCCCTTCTCTATTGTCATGTCATTGCCTTTCATCTCTTGACACCTATCCCCCACTCACTCATATCTCAACCTATCACATATCCCTTTTTCCTATGGCACTTATCATCTTTTGCCATGTGTCTCCCCCTCCATATCACCCCCGTCCATGTAGTGATGTTTCCCTCTACCACCGCAACCTCCCCTCTACCTCCACATCATCTTCCCGTGCTACGTCACCTCCGTCCCATTACGCCTTAGCTCTCGTATGTCGGCACCCACGTTTTCCCAGTCACCACTTCTCCAACCGTAGATTTCCACCTAGCCTTCGATCATCCATTATATCCTATCGACCTCCGTTAGCCACCTCACCATTCCCCCATTGCCAGCCTTCACATCCACCAACCGTCTTCTGGGTCATCACCCAACAAAGCTCAGGTGGAAGATAATCACAAGCTACGGTCAACGTTTTTTTTCACATGCCAGGTTGTCTATGCCCGCTCCGGTCCAGATGAAGTAGTTAATGAAAACAAGGAAGGTGGTTGAGACATTGTCTCATTCCAGAAATAGAAGGCCAAAAAGGGACCAATCGTGGAAGTAGGATTTCAGTCCAGTCTGACCAGATATCGCGTCTGACAGAAGACTGCATGGGTAGTATGACTAACATCTGCATGTGCAACCTAACATAAAATCTCACTAATGCAAAGCCTTGAGCGCATGACATGATCGTGCCTCGGGAAATCAGAGCAAGTTCTGAGTATATGTAGGCATTTCTACCATTTTATTATGGTCAATGGTTGAGCTAGCCTTCCGTATTGTAAAATTTTGAATCTCCTGGATGATTTGAGGGGTTAAATTTCTCTCATGAGCTAATTTTCTATGGTTTTTCCAAAAATGAGATTCGCTATTTTAAAAATGAATCGCCCAAATTCTATAGGATGAAATTATTTTACCTTAAAAATTGCCAAAAGTTTATAAAAACTATATTAAGTCCTTATAAATTTGAATATTTTTACAAAAATATCACCAAACATTTATAGTTGGCATATGAAGGATTAGTAAGATTCGCCAAGGTTTCTACATTTTAAAACAAATTCCATCCTTAAAATCATGCCTGCTTTTGATGAAGTATCTGGTTCTCTGTTATATATTGTGATCTGAGACTTCTCGTTTAATGAAAGTGAGCTTGTTTTCATATTACTCGCCTCTAATATTGAAGTGTCTATGATTGAAGGATTCAAATGGATTGTTTTTTACTGTATTGTAATGTATGTTTGATTGCAGTGTTGTCATTAATGTTCTTCAACTTCCTGAAGTTTTGAATCTAAGAGGATCTTGTATTTGAACCTTTTCCTCCTTAGGCTGTTGGAAGACTTGATGTCCATAGCAGACTTTTACATTTTCTCCTCAAGATTCTTCCCCCTAATCACCCTTAATACAATTTACTCACAGAAGTTGAATTAAGACCTCACCTACATGTGCACATTGGTCCAGTTTTCTGAGTTAAAACAATATTATATTGGGTCTTCGCCCATTCGACCGCTTCAAACTTATTCATTGTGATATACAAAATGATCGGTACTAGGCTTTCCTCCAATGCAATCTGTAGGTGACTTCTAGTGATAACATTTCTGGCATCGTTGTCGAGGACGAATTGAATATTTTCCCTTGGATAGAATGACAATGAGCTTCTAATTCTGAAGGTGCATTAGACATCGAAACCATTGAATATTGAAACCTGCACCTGGTGACTCCATTGATGTGACCCCACTGTTTCAATTGTGGCTTCCATAGGCAAACACACGAGGTATACTCCACAACTACCTCTAGCAACACCTGAAGCTGACCCAGAGAAAATTATCAGAAGATGAAAGATCCTCCAGGAAGGAACTTCAACTTCTATACCTGATGAGTCTGGTAATTTTCATAATCCTCCTTTGACAACTCCAGTAGTTGTTTCTCATTTTCCTATTACACCATCTGTTGTAGCTTATAGAAGTTTAAATTTTGGGTGTTTGCCTACTAGTTTCCCCTCTCCCAGTTTCGGTGTGGAAGGCTTTGACACTCCTATTCCCCCAGGAGTTGTACCCTAGTCTGAACCCAGAACCCCTGAAGAGTTTCCCACTCCAAGTTGTACTAGTCCTCCTCCCGTTAAAGTTGTTTCTTTTACAGAGAGGGAAACCTCTATTCCCTCAAGCCCTATATCATTTTCCTCAAATCTCCTGTTGTTTCCCTTTCCTCCCTGAGGCTCAGTTCCAACCTCCCTTGTTCAAGATACATATCCTCTTGGTTCTCCTCCAAACATCATCCCTATGGTAGGTTTCTAATCCCCCTAGGAACATAATGGATGCCATAGTGGCTGCAAGATATGCCCCTCTAATCTTACCTCAACCAATGAATTCTCTCCCTACTAGAGATTACCTAAAATACATGCCCAAATTCACAATAGAAGAAGACATAACAACTGAAGAACACCTTTCTACCTTTTACAGTTATGCAGACAATCTAAACATTGAAAACAGGGATGTGTTGATGAGAGTTTTTGTACAGAGCCTTGATGGTGAGGCTAGGAAATGGTTTAGGGGTTTGACCCCTGGATCCATCATTGGGATTGAGGCTTTAGATGATGTTTTCTTGATATAATGGGGGGATAAAAAAGACTTTATGTATTATATCATAGAGTTCGGGTCCCTAAAGAGAAAAGAGGGAGAATATGTCTCTGATTTCTGCAAAGGATTCAACAAAATGTATAACAAAATTCCTACTGAGATAAAGCCTACAAAATCCTCTCCCAAAATTACTTATGCTAGTGCTTTTGACCCTGATTTTTGCCTCCTGTTGAGAGAGAGAATAGCTACTTCCTTGGCTCATATGCAAGATGCAGCTTTGGAAGTAGAGTCCAACATGTTGGCATTTGACTAACTTAGGAATATAGTTTATAGAGACAGAGGAAGGCGGGGATCTGAAGCTTCAACCTCTGGTTCCTCTGTGTCCCATCCTTAAGTAGATGAACTGACCAAGCTAGTAAAATATATTTCTGTAGAGATGGAGAAGATGCAATTCGAAGGGAAGCAAGGTTATAAGAGTGCCCAAAATAATGATAACAGAGGTAACTTCAGAAAACCAAATAATACCCCTCATATACTTCCAAGAGAGCCTCGAAATAGAGATAGGGATGATCAAAAAATCCAAACCCCTCTCCAAAATAACCTTGTTCCTGATGAGGAAGGAGACGAAGAGGAGCCTGATCTTGAAATCCATTGTCTTGGGGACACCTCACCATTTCACCATTTAACCCAATATTCATACGAGGAGTCCCTCATGGACAACCAAATAAATAAGCTGGTTAAAGGGGAGAAGACAAATAGTAGTCCCAATAAATATAACCTCATGTATAAGAATAAATAAGAGAAGTATGACGTCCCTAGTCAACCTTCCAAATTAGAGAAGCCTTCTAAAGACGCAATAAATAGTAGCAAGGAAAATAAAACACATAACCCATAACCAATAGCCAAAGGTCTTGTCCCAGAAGTGAGAGAAATTTGGAATCCCCCCTCCTATTTTAACTTTGAGCATGAAATTCAAAAGATTAGGATCCCTATACCCCTTTCAAAGCTGGTCAAGCACAAAGATTTTAAAAGGCCCCCCTCTAAAATGTTGCAGTCTAAACCATCATGTCATTCCATAGACTCAGTAAACCTTCAAGACGAAAGGCCAACAATCATCTTAGGTCCTTTGATAGAAGATAGAGATGATTCATACCCTCCCTCATATACATCTATGAACATACATGACAATGTGCTTCATAATTGTTTGATGGACTCTGGGGAATCTCATAATCTCATGCCCAAAACTGTCATGGATGAACTTGGATTAGAAATCACAAAGACTTACCATGACTTGAATTATTTTGATTCTAGGAAACTGCAGTGTCTTGGGGTCATCAAAGATCCGGTTGTGACTTTGTTTCAGTTTCCCATGAAAAGTGTGATCATGGATATCATAGTAGATGATGTTCCCCCCAAGTTTGGCATGCTCTTGTCAACATCTTGGATAAAAAGACTTAGGGGAACATTGCAGATGGACCTCACATATGATACCATTCCTTTGTTTGGGGGGAGCATAGAAGACTGTATAGAGAAGCTCAGTTGGCCTATATTATTAGTGATGAAGGAGACCCCACCAACCGTCTTATTTTTGCACTTGATACTGATTTGGGATCCATCTTATTATAGCTCACTGATGGCCCTAAACCCCCTCTTGAAATTAGAAAGCAGTCCCTTACTCTCTGTGAAGATTCTACTCTGATTACCTCTATTTGGAAAATGTTCTTTGATGTAGCCTCTTCTAGAGAAGGTGTTGGTGTCGGAGTGGTCTTTGTTTCACCTGTTCAAGAAATTATATCTCTATCCTACAAATTAAAATTTAACTACCAATAATGTGGCAGAGCATGAAGCTCTTGTTTTGGGTTTGAGGGTTGCAAAGAACATGGGGATTAAGGAGATATCAATGTTTGGGGATGTTGAGTTAATTGTCCATCAGAGTCCCTTAGCCACCTAAACTTAGGTATAGTGTAGAAGTTAAATAGACCCTCTGTACCTAACAATGTCAAGCATTGGAAAGTGTTTTAGGATGATATTGCAATCAAAAGATTCTTGGAGACTATAGATGAGTTTTTTTCATTACACATTGATCAAGATCCTGATTTTGAAATAAATCCTCATGCTGATGTTTTTTTGAAAAAAATTGCTAATCATCACATTGTCCAGTTGCCCAGTAATTATATCCCAAAGGGACTAGCTCCTTTGGAAATACTATTTGACAGAAATTATGTTGCAATAAAGGATAAAGTTTCAAATGAGGATGTTGATGTAGTTGAGTGAAATATTGGTACATAGAAGGATCCAAAATTTGTCAAGTTGTCGAACAATCTGTCAAGGGAACAAATGGACGAGTATGCCAAGATGATAAAAGAGTTTTTTGATGTGTTCACCTAGACATATGAAGATCTCAGAACATACAACAAAAATTTCATTGAGCATAAGATCCCATTGAAGGAAGAGGTCAAACCATTTAGCCAAAAATTGAGACAAATAAACCCCATGTTGCTGCCTATTATGGGAAGGGAGCTAAAGAAGTTTTTGGATGCCCAAATCATTGTCCCATTGAGGTATTTTGAATGGGTGGCCAAATTGGTCCCAAAGAGAAATAAGAATGGAGAAATCAGACTTTGTGTTGATTTCAGGAACCTAAACGGAAGCTACAAGAAACATAATTACCCATTGCCAAAAATGGAGCACATATTCTAGAGGGTGACCGGTGCATCTAGAATGTCCATGAATGACGGCTTTTCTGGCTACAATCAGATTTTTGTCTTACCTGAGGACAAAGAGAAGACAACATTCACCACTCCATGGGGTACATTCATTTATGCCAAGATTCCCTTTGGATTTATGAACATAGAATAAGCTTTCCAGTGAGCTATGGGCATTTCCTTCATTGGATAAAAGGATAAATTTGTAGTCATCTACTTGGATGACATTACAGTTTTCTTCAGGACTAATAAAGAACATTGTCATTATCTGAGAAAGGTCTTCCAAAAATGCAGAAAATTTGGTCTCTCCCTAAATCCCAAGAATTCATTGTTTGTTATGAAGGAGGGAAAATTATCGGGGCACATAGTATTAGCTAAGGGAGTAAAGATTGATCCCAACAGGGTGGAAGCCATCCAAAACTTAGCACTCCCTAGATCCAAGAAAGAAGGTTAGTCTTTCTTGGGGAAGATTAATTTTCTGAGAAGGTTTGTTTCTAATTTTGTTGAATTGGTGAAGGACATTACAGTCATGTTGAGGAAAGGAAAAGAAATCAAATGGAGTGTTGAATATCGTAGTTACCTTGATCAAATAAAGAAGGTTGTGACCGAAGCACCTATTCTCGCCAGTCCTAATTACTCCAAAGATTTTATGATTTTCTACTTTTCCTCATTTGACATAGTGGAACCTGTTTTGTTGCAAAATAATGATGAAAGGTTTGAACAACCCATTTCCTTTTTCACTAGGGCATTGAGAGATGAAGAGATGAAATATGGCATCATGGAAAAATAGGCCTATGCTCTGGTTAAAGCCCTAAAATCATTCAAGATCTATGTTTTTCATTCAAAGTTCATTGTGTATGTCCCTTCAGCTTCTGTGAAGGAGATTCTCATTCATCCTAACGTAGATGGGAAAAGGAGCAAGTGTATTTCTAAAATACTTGAATTTGACTTGGAGATAAGGCCCACCAAATCGGTTAAGGGTCAAGGTTTAGCCAGGCTGCTGGCTGAATCTAATTGCAAAGACTTTGGGGTGAATTTCATCAACACTTTCTCATAAAATCAGTAGGATGAGTTGTCTAATACAAGTTCTCAAGTCATCCCTCCATTAGCAGGATGTTCTTGGTACATGGAGATCATTTTATTTCTACATAAGTTGCAGGCTCTAGATGGTATGGGAAAAAACAAGGTAAGATCTTTAAAGCTTAAAGCAATTAAATACTTCCTTATTGATCAAGTCTTATACTAGAAAGTCCCTCTAGGAGTGCTTTTGGGATGTTTATACCCAAAAGATTATGTTTGACTTTCATGACAGTTTATGTGGGGGACATCATTTCTGGAGGACTATAGCCTATAAAACTCTCAGGGCTGGGTATTTCTGGCCTACTCTATTCACCAATGTTTGTGCAAGGATCATGGCTTGTGTTAAGTGTCAGAAATTCATTGGGAAGCAACAAATCAAGTCTTTTCCATTGAAGCCTGTGGTAGCTTCAGGACCCTTTCAACACTGGGGCCTAGATTTTATTGGGGAAATCCATCCTACTTCAAGTGGTTAGCATAGGTGGATATTGACTGCCACAGATTACTTTACCAAGTGGATAGAAACTATCCCCACAAGTAGTTCTTCTCACAATGTAATCATTGGTTTTCTTGAAGACATTATGGCAAGATTTGGTTGTCCGAACATAATCATCACTGATAATGTTGCATCTTTCAAGGTTGAACCATTGATCCAATTTTGTGAACAGTTTGGATTTTCACTGATTCACTCGACTCCTTACTACTCCCAAGGGAATGGACTGGAAGAGTCCTCTAACAAGATCCTTATAAAGATCATCAAAATATTTTTAGAGGACAATAAGAAAGCATGGGATTCAAATCTCAATTTTTCTCTATGGGCTGATGGAGTGACAACATAGAGATCTCTTGGTGTCTCTCCTTTTCAGCTTGTATATGGACATGAGGCCATCTTTCCTTCTCAGTTGGCCTTACTCATGGAAAAATTCTTCCAGGAATACCAAGGAGAGCCTAATGATATGATCATAAGAATACAACAACTGGTAGAAGTGCAGGAGACTAGAGAGAAGCTACTGGACAGAGAACATGACCATCAACAAAAGATCAAGTAGGCTTTTGATAGAAAGGTAAGAAAGGAGGATTTCCAGCTGGGAGATCTAGTGCTAAAATGGGATGCACCCAAGCAAGACAAAGGAAAACATGGCAAGTTTGAAGCCTTATGGATCGACCCCTTCAGGATCTCTGGTTAGTTTCCAAATAATACTTACAGGTTGTAGCATTTGGAGGGTGATGAAGTTTTTAGTGGCCCTATTAATGGGCATTTTCTGAAAACGTTTTTTGTTTGAGCCATGAGTGGCTCCTTCATGCCATTGTAAATATAATTTTCCTTTGTTTTAAGTAGTTGAATCCACAACCCAACTAAGGCACAAAGTCTTTTGAAATTATTAGAGCTTCGCAGGGAGGACTCTATCCCCCATGGAGCCTAATGTTAACACATATTATTTCTAAAGGGGTGTTTTTTTCCCTTAGGAAATGGAACCTTGGTCAAAATGCATGAAGAGGGGGATAAAAAACCCAGCTTTTCCTTTTTATCCTAATTTTAGTGCCCAGGTGCGTTGTACTAAGGGGTGTGTAGATCTGGGCGGTCGAGATCTGCGTGCTCAGATCTACAGTGCATAGTCCATATTGAACCCCACCAACCTTCTACCTTTAACGGGGGGGTTCGAGTGGGTGGTTCTCTGGTTTGGACCCTGCACTATCATGTCAACTCCTCGTTAACTCAGACACCCCCCCCC
>ML784640.1:253710-271410 GCA_009831015.1 Picea engelmannii | reverse complement strand
CTGGAAACACCTATCTTTCAATCACTTGTCCTTTATTTTTTTTCATTTCATCATCTTTCATCTCTCGACACCTACCCCCCACTCACTCATCTCTCTGCCTATCACATCTCCCTTTTTCCTATGGCACTTATCACTTCCTACCATGTGTCTCCTGCTCCATGTTACCCCCATCAATGTAGTCATGTTTCCATCTACCACCGCAACCTCCCCTCTTCCTCCATGTCATCTTCCCATGCCACATCACCTCCGTCCCATTGCACCTCAGCTCTCGCATGTCAGAACCCACATTTTCCCAGTCACCACTTCGCTAATCGTAGCTTTACACCTGGCCACTGATCGTCCATTATAGCCTGCAAGCCTCCATCAGGCACCTTGTCAGTCCCCCATCGTTAGCCTCCACATCCACCTACCACCTTCCGGGTCAGCACCCAACAAAGATCAGGTGGAATATATTCATAGGGCACGGTCAACATGTTTTTCACGTGCCAGGTTGTCTCTGCCTGCTCTAGTCTAGATGAAGCAGTTAATGAAAACAAGGAAGGTGGTTGAGACATCGTCTCCTTCCATAAATAGAAGGCCAGAAAGGGACCAATCGTGGAAGCAGGATGTCAGTCCAGTCTGACCAGATATCCCATCTAATAGAAGACTGCATGGGTAGTCTGACTAATGTTTGCATGTGTAGCCTAACAAAGAAGCTCACTAAAAAAATTCCTTGAATGCGTGACATGATCGTGCCTCGGGCAATCAGAGCCAATTCTGAGTATATATAGGAATTTCTACCGTTTTATTATGGTCGATGGTTGAGCTAGGATCCCGCATTGTAAACTTTTGATGAAGTTTATGGTTCTTTGTTATGTATTGTGATCTGAGACTTATCATTTAATGAAAGTCAAATTCTTTTCATCTTACTCGCCTTTGATACTGAAGTGTCCTTGATTGAAGGATTCACATGGATTTTTTTTTTACTGTATTGTAATGTATGTTTGATTGGAGTGTTGTCATTAACGTTCTTCAACTTCTCAAACTTTTGAATCCCAGAGGATCTTGTATTTGAAAATTTTCCTCCTTAGGGTGTTGGAAGATCTGATGTCCATAGCAGACCTTTACATTTTATCCTCAAGATTATTCCCCCTACTCACCCTTACTACAAATTACTAATAGAAGTTGAATCGAGACCTCACCTACATGTGCACACTAGTCCAATTTTCTGAGTTAAAATGATATTATCATGGGTGTGTGCCCATCCGACCGCTTCAAACTTATTCATTGTGATACACAAACTGATGGGTACTAGGCTTACCTCCAATGCAATCTAGAGGTGACTTCTAGTGCTAACAATTCGTATTGGAATTAAAAATTTTCATTGAATCCTCATCCAAAATTTTGAATGCATAGTGTGTTTAAATTCTCGTGCTCTTTCTACTTTTGGACTTTAAGGGTATATTTTCTAATTAATTTTGTTTAAAATTCGGTCAAAAATTTGTAGGAACTTCAAATTTAAGTAATCTTGTAAAAAATTGTTGGAACTCCAAATTTGAGAGATTGAATCTCTATAATTCGAGTGACCTGAGAGTTTTTCAGGATGTTGAATTCATTTATGCATTCAAAAATGCAATTTAAATAACAAAAAATTGTGATTTCATGGTTGTTTCATATATTTTGTGCATCTAAAAATGGATATTAAATGAAAGGGAGGGTAAAGAAACAAGTACCTTATCCCTTCCTTGAGATAAAATTAAATCCACGAATGAAATGAAATGGACGAAGAACATAGCACCAAATTTCAGAGAATTGCATACAATGTAAGAATCGTTTCCTTTTAATCAATTCAGAAAAAAATGAAACACTTAATTAAATGAAACACACAAGTTAATATAATTCTCATGCTAAATATCTTTCATTCTAACCTACTCTAACATAATAAAAATAACATTCTAAGTAGAATCATAAATCAAATGTAACCATTGATGAGTTCATTAACACCTTGACATTTACCTTTGTTCTTGGTCACAAACCAAAATAATGAAACATCAGGGATCAAGTAAGCATATGTTTCTATATCTTTTACCTTGTTTCAGTCAAAATATGAAGTACGATCATGATCACGTGAGAAAATAATGAAATCATGCCAATGTTTACCAATATTGTTGTAATTTTATTCAATCCAAAGGTGGATATGGATGATGTGATCATATTTCTTACCATAAGCATAAGTAAAATCATCAGTTATACTCATCAAACCATCAAGCAAGAGGGAATATGAAGGTGGCTCCAATAGAAAGCTACAAGAATATTTTTACCCCTCCTTGATTTTCTCGATCATATATATGGATGAAATATGAGAAAACCCATCATATATAAAAAAAATACGTAAATATGTGACTCATGGCCGACTACACATGTATGTGGAACTAAATATTTTTATAATAATCCCAAGACTGAACATTCTAATTCCTACCAAACATTTCATATTGAAAGACATTATCATTGGATGGATTTTTCTTAATGTGAAAGTCATGAGTTGGGGACTTCCATGACTAAAACTTTCTACTATTAGTTGGCCACGAAAAACCCCTACTTGTACCTAAAAATCAACCTGATTGGTGGGATGATATGGTTGTTCCTATATAGTAAATTTAGACTTACATTCAATGACTATGTTTCACTTTCCACAATCCCACAAATCTGCAATTTTACCTTCAAAAACATCACCATCTATATCGTAAATGGGATCCCTGTCAAAATAAAAATAACTTATATCCATTTTTTTTTAATATTAAGAAGAGTATCAATATTCTCAATCTCTTTTTCTTCATTTTATTAATCAAACAAAGGTTCCTTCATTAGAATTTCCTCTTCCAATTTGCTAAAATATGTATCATAAAACTAAAAATCTTGAAAAAGAGTATAGCGTATCAATCCCTTGCTTTCATGTGGTGGAGAACTGAAGGAAACTTCAATTTTTTTGTCATCAAGGTTATATTCGTATATTTTCCTTTCAAAAGAATCTTTATTTCGAATGGAAAATGATTATATTCTTCATCATCATTTTCTTCTTGAGGATTTGCAACAAAATCTTCAATGAAATCATCATCTTCAAGCGAACAACAAGGTGCCTCTTTGTTGGCCCAGGGGTAGACCCAGGGTTCAATGCTCAAGAGTGCACCAACAAAGCCCTAACTACCGGCCCTTTCAGCAACACCTGCGAAGTAGATGAAGTCTCACCGGAGGTAGAGGCAGGGGTGGTTGTAGGACTCAGATGTCTGCAACCTTAGCTGGGACACAGATCTGTGATTATCTTTCTTACAACGCACTTAGCATCACTTATTCCTTAACATACATTCATTAATATACTTCGCAGAAGGCACATAGAATCACAGTGAATACTTATACTAAGAATGATTCAGTACTTATCCACATAAATATAGTTTAGTTTCAACATATCAAGCACTAAGCATCTCATATATCAGATCTAATGTTCATTCATTCATCAACGGCATAGAGCATAACTAGATATACTTAATCACATCAAGCACTTAGCCAAGAAGGAGATAAATACATAAGAGCCAAGAACAAACCACTATACACACAATTACCGTGGTTCACCCCCACCCTAGGGCTACGTCCACAAAGTCTTATTTATATTATCTTGGTCAAGAAGTTACAACACATAGCTCTAATGACCCTTAATTTGCATAGGACAAAATATCTGCACCGCTCGCTAGATACTTCTTCCTTTCTCTTCAGCATCAGACTATAACAACCTACACTTAGCTCCCTGATCTCATGCATAGAGAACTCTAAGATACATTTGATCACACAGATCCAATTACTAGCACTAAGCTTTCATTCATACATCACATAGATGTACTACATTACTATCTCCCCCTTATCTTACTATCTACATTGCCTATTTATAGATTACAAAATGGGCCTAAACATGAGTAAACCCATGGGCCAACATCCCTTTCCCATTACATTAACGCAAAACCCTAAAATGGCCCCCAAAATAGGTCTTTCTTCCTTATTTTATGCTTCGCGTTGCGCTCCTTCCCTGGAAAGTTGTCGCAGTCCCAAAAGTGGTCAAGTATGACCAAGTACTCTTCAAAACTTGGTCAAGGGCCAATAGGCCCCCAACACTCACCTGTGACTCGTCCTAAGTCACTCAGGTCTGACCAATTCCACTTCAAGTGCCTCGATCTTGGCTTGAGCCGTTTCGACCTGTTGCAGTGTGACAACCTCTTGTTTAGTAAATTCTTGGATTACTATGTCATTGAGCGGTCCTTCCAGGCGTTGTTCTATAGTGACGACACCCTGTTCGAGTTCAACTCCCTAGCTTTCAAGTTCAGTGAACAATTGGCATTTCTTCTCTTGGAGTGGTTGCATTCGTTAAGAGACATCCATTAATTTACTTTGTAGCGTGTGTACTTGTTGTTGGGTGGTGTGTTTCTCTACGAACCTCTTCATTCTTTTGACTGGGGTCACAGACTTCAATTGCACTTATAGAACATCTGCATGCTTCTTTGCTTCATGGAGCTGTCCCTCCAATGTTTGCAATTATGGATTCTCTGTGAGGGTTTCATAGGTCTCGACGCTTCTGGTGCTTAGCTGCCTACATTCTGAATCCAAAGTTTTTAATCGGTCGATTACACTTCGAGCAGTGGCCTCTCTTAGATCTCTTATCTCTTGGGGTGTATCAAGCATGGTGCAGAGCTCCAAATCCATAATGCACTGTTGAAGTTGTTGGATTACTGCTTCCAGTTGGGTCACCTACTGTGGAAGATGATCTTCAATCTTTACTTATATGATCGTCACAGAGCACAGTGCCTTGTGAACTATTTCTTGTGTTTCAAGTTGCTCTGCTAGCAACTGGTCCTTGCTCTGCTGTAACTGGGATTTTTCCTCCTCCCATTTCACTTGTAAGTCAAGTTGCTCCTGTTTTTCCTTTTTCCATTGCTCTTCATGTGCACTTTGTGCTTGCGCCAAAGCCTGGGTGGCTTTTGCTATGTCTTCTTGAGCTTGTTGAAGGCGAGCTTCGACTTTCTCGACAATCTGGTGTATCTCTGTGGGATCATCGCTTGTTCCTGATATTTCCATTATTAATGGCACCATAGAAACTGCTTGGCTGGACTGAAGTGCCTACTGCGCTTCTTTGAATTCGCCCGTGATCCAGTGGAATAGTTCCTCCTTCTTTGCTTCTTTCTTTTCTGCGAGATCTAATGAAACATCATTCAGCGTGACAATTAAGAAGTCAAAATCATCTGGGGTAAGCGTAGTCTTAAGCATGGTCTGGGTGGCCTTAGTTTTCTTTCTAGATGAGGGCCTTGATGGGGTAATATTTATTTTCTTGGATTGATCTGCCTCATCCCTAGGCGGGGTAACCTCGCCTTTGTTTTGTTCAACTTCTATGCCCCTTAGTTCCTCATCATCACCTCCCTTCACAGGTGAGAGCGAAGAAGTCTTCGTGGATGTGCTATGGATATCTTGAACTTCCACATCCTTCTTAGTCTTACACGGTCCTGGTGTATCTGACATAGATTCAAGGCTATCTACGTCAGACATCTCTGCGGGGTCTGCTACAACAAGGAGGTCTGCCGACCATTCCTTGGTAACCTCCTCTAGGTCATCTTCTGTTGGCTTGTAATATGAATGGAGTTGTTGTTTGTGCTCGTCTACGTGCACTGTGATGTAGGTGAAGTGACGATCTGAGCTGAATTTCATGAAAGGTCAAAACCTATGAAGAGTGTTGGGTGTAATGCGTGGTGTAGACTGAATGGCATTCCTCAACTGAGTGTGATAAGCATGGACGATGACATTGGATTGCCACTATTTGTTCATGTGGCTGTAGTACCATAGCATACAGAACTTCGCGACCAGGGGTTCGAAGGGTTCGATTTTTGAAAACGTGGCTACCTTGGGAAGTTCCCACGCGATGAAGGCGATGAGTATGAGAAACCAGCTAAAGTGGAACTCATACCCTTGGTCCTGCGCTTGTCTACAGTCAAGCTCTAGCTGATTTATAAGGTATTTCTCCCATTTCATTTGTAATCCCTCCGTGCACTTCCTTGCGAGGTCAACTATAAATCCGATCACCTGTGTAGGTTTTGTTTTTTTGGACTAACTTGCCTATGATCAGCTGGAAACCAAAGCATACTTTTTCATTCTCAATGGAGGCTACCTTGTAACCTCACGTGCCTTTTTCCAGGTCTCCATATGTCTCTTTTATTCATTGAGCGAGAGAACGATCCATGATCTTTCTAGGGTAAAAGTCTTGCGGGTCAGGGCCCTGCATGCTTAGACTAGTGATCCGATTGATCAGAATCGAATCCATGGTGATGCGCCAGCCCAACCATAGGTATCCTCCATGGTAGAAGGACAACAACAGTCGAACACAAGAATTTACTTCCTGATGCCTCCCGAAATGTGGAATCTTCATTACGTTGAGGAGGGTTGATTGCGCAAGGTTATGGGTCCATTGTTGTGATACAATCTTGGGGTTCTTTCCTTTTGCAATAGTCAAATACTTGTGTGGGGATAGCATACTATATACCTTGCGATCTCCAAGGTTAAAATCACTAAATTTCAGCGTGGTGAGCTTCTCCTTGTCAACATGAACTGCACGCACCGCTTTTGGGAGGTACGCAGTGACTACAACATAGTCGAAGTCTCTAGGTACAGAGTCTCGATTCACTAGTCTGCTTAGTGGTGGGATATATTTAGGCAGGATTCTTAAGATCATCTTCACAGTGGAGAAGTCATTTCCTAGCTTAGATCATCTTTCCGAAGGTGGTCGAGATGGTCCTACTCGAGCAGTGGAGGGGGAAGCTGGTAGTACACCTGAGGATGATGCCTGTACACCTGTAGACATTCTGCGTTCTGACATGACTCTCTCAGCCATTAAATCAATTAGAAATTCTTCAAAAAATTTCTCAGCAGTGCTGAGCTCGTTCGACATACAAACTTGGGTCAGCTGGCTTGGGTGAAAAAGGAATTCAGAGCCGACAGTGAATAGTAAGGCAATGATCTCAGGGTAATTAAATCTCAGCGTTCGTGCTGAGATTCTCAGTTAGCAAAAAGTATTCTCGGTGCGTGGCACGAAAAGTTAAGTAGGCAATCTTAGCAACAGTCTGCTTGCAACGGACATGGGGCCTTCATTAACTCCATTCTATCCATTCTGGTGCTATCCAACGGTCTAGTGGTAACCCATAACTTCTTTTCGATCCATTTGGAGCGGCGGTCGAATGGGTGTATCGGTTCCAATGGCTATATTTCTTCATCATGGCGAAGTACTCTATGTCGTTGTTCTGATATCTCGGCGAAGCTCAAATTCTGCAATTCTTCTAGCTGAGAAGTGTCCTCTAGAACCTCTTGTAACCTTACAGTATTAGCCCTTTTATTTCTTAATTTCCTATCCTTCTTCCCAGTGAGTTTTGTCTCAGTAATGCTTTTACCATTCTGATGTTTACCTTCTGTGGTCTTAGTTACTTCGCGCTGTGGAAAATCTTTCTTAGGGTTCCTTGATAATGCTTCTTATGTATCAAAAATAGGTAACTTGATCTTCTGCGGATCCTCAGGTGTTCTCTTAGCTGCGACATCGGAGGTACTAACATTAAATATCCTCAATATTCTCTTCTATTCTCCAATCAAGTGCGTGATCCTTCTGGTCATAAAGTCTTTTAATTCCTACTTCTTTTGTTCTAGAACTTTCTCTTCTTCGCTTTGTCTGTCTTGTTCTCTATCAATCTAGGGTTTTCCTATGAGCATGGTAAATGGGGTGGTGTCTTCAAAAAATTTAATGATCTCAAAGTCTTCCTCTGTCGAAGTTCCATTGATAGTCATAGGTATCCAGGCGAGCCTTCCACATAGGTTTACTAGATTTCCTCTGAAGAAACTTGTTCCTCCCAGGGAAGGGATCATGGAAGGCTTTCCTATAGCTTCCCAATTTCTTTCTGGCATAATGTTCACTTGCGCTTCTTCATCAAGAGTACATTCAATGTCAAAGTCCCCTATTCTTTCTTAGATTTTCTCCTTTTCTTTGAAGATCTATGATAGCCTAACATGTTGGTGGTCATTAAAGGTATCTTTCATCTGTAGTAATATATTTTCTGATTCTTTCTAGGTTTCTGCTATAATCTTGGTCTCTTAATCTCCCTCAGGGTTTTCTTGTTCCATGTTCATCTTCTCAAGCCTAACAATCATTATAGGGCAATCCAATACTTCATAGTCCATAGCATTACAATAGAGCAAACTAGGTCCTCTCCCAAGGCATTCTTTAGCAAGATGTCTCGATCGTCTGCAACTATAACAGAGGGTTAATCCTCTTGTCTATTTAGATGTTCCCTAACTCCTTTTGTACTACGCACCAGGATCATGGTGGCTAGCCTGCAAATTTTTTTTTCTAGGATCCTGCATCTTCTTGTTAGTCTAGACATTCTTTCGATGCATAGTTATAACACATATATCACTATACTTATTAGATCTATTCATATCAAACTTTCTTTCATCTATTAATGCCCTAGTTTTGAATCTAGGACAGAATCTATCAAACATACCTAGATCCATGCTTTAGAAACAATTTTTTTTTACTTATATTACTTCTGCAGAGCACAAAGCTTACATATCTAAGACTTTTAACTATTCTTACCTTTATCAAAGAACAGATCTTACAAATCTTACCTTTTTCTTGCATATCTGACCTCTTTCTTCGTAGATCTGACTTCTTTTCCTTAGATTTGACCTATTTTCTTCAGATCTAACCTCTTTTCTTCAAATCTGACCTCTTTCTTCATAGATCTGACTTATTTTCTTGGCACAAATCTTCACAGGTCAAATGGAACACTACGCACTAGAGAAACAGATCTACACACCGAGCTTATTTTTCACAAGTCTTCTTCTTCTTCAATTCCAACAATCATAGTTCCAGGTCCTGGCAACAGAACCATTTGTTGGCACAGGGGCAGACCCAGGGTTCAACGCTCAAGAGTGCACCAAAAAATCCCTAACTACTGGCCCTTTCAGCAACACCTGCGAAGCAGATGAAGTCTCACCTGAGGTAGAGGCAGGGGTGGTTGCAGGACTCATATGTCTGCAACCTTAGCTGGGACACAGATCTGTGATTATCTTTCTTACAACGCACTTAGCATCAGTTATTCCTTAACATACATTCATTAATATACTTCGTAGAAGGCACAAAGAATCGCAATGAATACTTATACTAAGAATGATTCAATACTTATCCACAAAAATATAGGTTAGTTTCAACAGATCAAGCACTAAGCATGTCATATATCATATCTAATGTTCATTCATTCATCAACAGCACATAGAATAACTAGATCTACTTAATCACATCAAGCACTTAGCCAAGAAAGAGATAAATACATAAGAGAAAAGCACAAACCACTATACACATAGTTACCGTGGTTCACCCCCACCCTAGGGCTACGTCCACAAAGTCTTCTTTATATTATCTTGGTCAAGCAGTTACAGTACAGAGCTCTAAGGACCCTTACTTTGCACAGGACAGAAGATATGCACAACTCGCTAGATCCTTCTTCCTTTCTCTTCAGCATCAGACTATAACAACCTACACTTAGCTCTCTGATCTCATGCATAGAGCACTCTAAGATACATCCGATCACACAGATCCAATTACTAGCACTAATATTTCATTCATACATCACATAGATGTACTACATTACTATCTCCCCCTTATCTTACTATCTACATTGCCTATTTATAGATTACAAAATGGGCCTAAACGTGGGTAAACCCATGGGATGACATCCCTTTCCCATTACATTAACCCAAAACCCTAAAATAAACCCCAAAATAGGTCTTGATTCCTTATTTTCTACTTTGCGTTGCGCTCCTTCCTCGGTAAGCTATCACAGTCCCAAAAGTGGTCAAGTATGACCAAGTACTCTTCAAAACTTGGTCAAGGGCCAACACTCTTCATAATTTTATTCAACAAGATCATCTATGTTAATCACATCATAAATTTCCTTGACATATATGACTTGGGGTACATATTCCTCATCCTTTTCCAATTATGAAATTTTGTGCAACAAAGGCTCAAGGGAGGGAGGAGAGGGATGAGCCTCTTCATGCAAATAAGCATCAATAATTAGCAGAGAAGGATGAACATATTTAGATACAATATAATTACGTAGAAAAATGTTTGATTCATTTGTTTCCTATATTTCCAAAGAAGATGACTTGAGGGATATTGACATTCCATCATTATGTTATTTATCTTATCCACTACTCTTCTCACAAAATCAATAAAGAGATAAAAATACTCAACTTCTACATAACCATATATCAATTTCTTTTCAAACATTTTCATTAAACATGGAAATGATTTTATCTCTTTAGCATTCAAGATGGAATACCAATCCCATGCATATTTTCCTTGCATTGAATGTGCAAATAATTTCATCAAGGTTCATTCATAAACAATTTTATTCTCTACAACATGATCCATGAAATATGCGAGGTGTCTCAAAGGAAACCATGGATTCCATTAAACATTGGGGCATAAGTAGTCCATGCATCAAAATGGAGCTCACCTAGATACATTGGAACACCTGCAAAATCTAAAGGAGAACACAAATCTTCCCAAAAATTTTCTTTGTTAGAGGCCATATTTGAAACATACAAGGTGATGATTTATTAATATCAATGAATTCCATACAAATCATAAAATACCAAATATGTAGAGTCACCAATGATATAACTTGAGAATTATGAGAATTTGGGTTCATATATAGCTTACCAATGTTTTGAATCAATCCCAAGTTACCTTTCAATCTTTCTTTATTGGAATTACCTCTTGCAATGTACCTCTTTACATTTTCTTTGAGTGGAGTTTCCAGATGACAAAATCAAGGTTAGCATTCAAAACAATCTCATCAAGATACAAATGCAAGAAAACTTACCCACAATCCTATTGTGGATAATGTCATATCTAGAAATAAACCAATAAGGATGTCCCCAACAACAATGCCTAAAAATCTTACGACCCAAACTCACAACCTTTGTAGAGGTTCTAATGGGGATAAGTACAACATGGGAAACACATCACTCTCACCTTAGAACACTTTCTCCCTCACTTTAATTTAGATACTTGAACCCATGACATGCATCCCAATCCATGGAAATGAACTGTATAGTACCTCATGGTATCCTACGATACAAGTTACTTCAAAACATACACCTCAATATATGGTTAGATAGACCAATGAAAATGGAGTAATCAAATGCCTCAAGAATACTCAACTCAGAAATAGGGAAATAACTACCACAATATAAATAGGGCTGGGATATAATTAATTAAGTGCTAAGATATAAAATAAACATGCCACAATAGAGATATAAATAAACACAATGAAATCACTCTTAAGGTGGAAGAATGAGTGTTTTTTATAATATAAGAGTGAGAATTAACCACACAAATCAAAGAAAAATGATGTAGATTAATTACCTCTTCATTATATGTTGTAAATTGAACCAACTTGTTACTGTTGATAAACTTGAGAATCTAATATATGATAAATAACGTAGAAAGTGCAAATTTTGGGTGACAAAAAGTACTCCAAGAGTTCATAAAAAAAATTGTAATGATAAATATCAGGTATGCCAAATAGGGTAATGAATAAGTTATGTAAAAAAAAGTAAAATAAAAAGGAACTATTTCAAGTATATATGAATAATACCAATACAATTATCTCAAAATTGCAAAGAGAGGTGTTGAATCCCTATAGGGTTTCCCCAAAAATATCCAAAATGTAAAATAACAACTATATAAGCACTTAGGAGACAAATGTAATTGTTATAAAGTGTTAGATATCATTTATAAACAATCCAAAAGTGATATATAAGCTAGAGTATCATTATATTTCACCTTTTATGGTTAAACCCTAGCTTTAGGGTTTGACCAACTGCAATTTTCTTAGTTGCGATTTAATTTCAAGAATTGATAAACCTCTTAAATCAGCCACACAAATGTTAGATAAAACGTTAGAGCACAATAAAGGTAGGTTTGATTTGTCTCCTTATGGTTAGAGATCAATAATGAAGCATAACACCTATGATAAAATTATCCGTAAAATGACATTTAACTATGAACCTTGTGCTAAACAATGATTTTTGTATTTTTATCTTTTATAATATTATTATTTTTATTTTATTTTATATAGCATAAAAGGAAATATTTGAATTTTAAAGATTTTGTGGTTTTTTGTTGGGAATTAAGCTGACTTCCTTGTCTCAACTTAGGGATTATGGGGTAAATAAGTATACCCCTCTAAGAATTGTTTTTTCAATGTTTGTGGAATATAGTGGGAGACTAGTTCCTCAAGGCTAGCAGTCCCTTGTATAATCAAGACAAACAATGAAAACTAAGGCCCTATAAGAAGGGTTTTATCAAGGAAATAACCTTCACCAATAAGATCAAAAAAATACTAGAAAGAATACTTAAAACCCTTGCTAAGGAGTATTAAACTAATCAAGAAAAGAGACAAGTACTTTCCAAGTTGTTTTCAGGAATATAAAAGAGATATAAACTCTAAATGTCCTCCTTCCAAGTAGTTGTGCAAATCCTCAATGGATAGATCTTGTTAGCTTTATTAGAAACCTGTATATTCATAATAGTATTTGAAGTACTAAGAATAGTATCCATGAAAGAAATATCTCCAAGATTTGACTCCAAAACACAAAGTAAAAGATATTCTATTAAGGGCCTGCAATGATCTCCAATAATTCACGACAATTTGAATGAAAGGAGAGCCTTCTATTGGAAAATTGGTTGTCATTGATGTCAACCTTAGAAGAATCCATAAAGAAAAGAATAGAAGCCCCTAAAAGTGATAACGATTTGTCCACTTGAAGAGGCCTTGAATATCCTTTAAGGAGCCTTAACATAAATGTATATAACTCCAAAGTGCCCCCCTTACGCAATAGATTCTAAGCATGGCCCTCATGGGATGAGATAACATATAGTTGTTTCCACATGCCCACTTTGAGTTGTACACAAATGGAGCCTTGAATAAGCTATCTGAATAAGCCCCTAAATCCAATTGAATAATCCCCTAAATCCAAGAGAAGAATCCCCTAAATTAAATTAAAGAAGCCCCTAAGGTCGGTCATTTTTAAGGAAGAGGTGAAACCCAAAATTTGTGACCCTTCATCCCACCCCCTCATATGGAGAAGAATCATATAAATAAGAGGATCCTAATTTGGAATTAGAATCACACCAATTTTAACTAGACAAGGAAGAGGAGATAATTTCATCCTAGAGGAGAAAATCTCCAAGGGAATATGAAGTCAAGAAGGGAAAAATTCCAAAGGAAGATGAAGTCTTGTGATGAACACTGATGATTTGTTCTAGGGTTTTCTTTAAAGGTCATCATGGAATTTTTTGTATAACGCTTTTTTTTGGATTGATTCAACTATTTAAAATTGGAGTTGCTTCAAAAGAGATACAGAAGAATAATGGGTATGAATTTGAAGTCTTGACTCATTATAGGTTTGGAGTTATACTCAGTGGAAGTTGAGGTTTTTAAAATTAGGGTTTTCTTCTTTAAAACTAGTCATATTTCCATTGTCACCATAATTTTTTTTGGGGGATGATTCAAGAAGAAAAACTCGGAGTGATTTTATATAAGATATTGAATAATATTGATTCCAAGTTTCATATCTTGATTCATTGCAGGTATCTAGTTATACTTGTTAGAAGTTATGATTTGTGACTAATCCAAATACTAGTCCCAAACACATGTTTGAGATAAAACGGTTATAAATGAATCTTGGTAGGTAAAAATTAAACTCAAATTGTTGCATTAGAATAATAACATATCCTAATATCTGGGATCCAAGTTTCAAAATTAAAAACATAAAATTTAGATCGTGGCTAATCTTACAAGTTTGTAGATGCGAGGTATAGTTTTGAGCAGTTTTGTATGCAAATTTAAGAGTTATTTTGGGATTGTATTTGAAGGTTGATTTGATCCTATATCATCATTTAAACAATCTAAAGGCGGTTAGTGTCTCCTTATAATAGGTGTTGGAAAACTCAGGGAGTGGGTGTTTCCTTCAAGATGGTTCTTGTAAAATCATGAAACTACTTGAGAAACTTTTTTGTAGTTTTCTCCCAGTTAAGTTTCCGTGTAAAAATATGTGTGCAATGTGTATGATTCTATTTGATTATTAATGACATGATTAATGGTTAATATTTATGTAGTGCTTGAAGTTAAATTTTTTTAAATAACTCTATATTGATTCACTGCCCTCCCTCTAAGTATTCTTGAATATTCTAACTATTGATATCAGAGTGGGTTCCTTCAGGAATAGTATAACAACCATAAGGAATATCATGGATAATCAAGGAGAATTTATCAAAAATGGAATACCATTATTTGATGGGAAAAATTATTGTTTTGGAGCATAAGAATGAGAGCATTTTTACAGGCATGGGTATTTGATCTTTGGAAAGATGGAGTATATGGATACACTGTACCAACTTCTCCCCCAACAGATAATGCTAGGAAAAAGATCATTGAATACAATTCAAAGTCTATAAATTTCATTCAAAGTGGTCTAATGGGTTCAAACTTTATTAAGGTTATGCATTGTGATTCTACAAAGGAAATATGGGACAAGATCAATAATGTTTATGAAGGATATGATAAACTCAAAGGGACAAAGCTTTAGACTTACAGAGGACAATTTGAAAATCTAAGAATGAAGGAACATGAAGATATTGTGGCTTATTTTCTATGACTTGATGACATTGTGAATACTATAAGAGGACTGGGAGAAAATATTGAAAATTTGGTTATTGTGAAAAATATATTTAGATCTCTCCCAATGATATTTGACCCTAAAATATCATCTCTAGAAGAAATAAATGATCTAACCACATTGAGCATGGATGCATTACATGGAATACTTACAACATATGAAACGAGAATAAAACAATAAAATCCATCCAAAAGGGAAGAAACTTTCAAAGCCTCCAAGAATACAAGAAAGAAAAAGCCAAGGTCATAACCCTACTTCAACAATTGTGATCATTCAAACAATGAAGAAGAAGTCAACTTTATGAGAAAGATGAAAAAGAGGAAATGAAAAGTACAAATGTAAGCTTCCTTTCAAATGATTTAATTGTTACAAACTTGGTCATTTTCTTCCTAAAGTAGTTATGAAAGGGGTTTAGATAGTGATCAAGAAGAAGTTCCTAAGAAATAAAATAAATATCAAAAAAGAGACAAGGAAAGAAACAAAGGAAGAATTTTTAAAAAGAAAATCCTTTATTCAAAAGACCATAGTTCCTCATTCGATGAAGATGATGATAGTGACAATGACTCTAAAAGAGTACTCTTCATGGCATTAGAGACTCAAGAGGAAACTACTAAAAACAATGAAGGATACTATGAAAAAGAAGGACAATTGAATATTTAGGCATAATTGATGAGTTCCTTAAGTGATCTAAGAACAAAAAGGAAGACCAAAAAGTTTCTCAAAGAAGATTTAATTAAACTAAAGAAAGGATTTCAAAACCCTAGAAAAAATTATGAAGAATCCAAGCTGACTATCAATGGTCTACGGATTTAGTTGGAAGAAGAAAAAGTGATTGAAAAAACACTCAAGAGACAAATAGAAGAAAATAATGAAATAACAGAGAATATGGAAGTTGAATTAGTATCACTAAGAAATGAACTATAGAAGAAGGACATCGAACTATATTCTGGAAGTAGCACTAAAATAATGGATGAAATCATGTGAAATCAAAATCATTCTATGACAAGTCTGGACTTGGATACAAAAAAAATAATATTGATGAGGGTTCAAGCTCTATGATGAAAGGAAATGAAGCAGAGCAAAGAAGTTATGAATATACTATCAAGGATTCCATAAAGAAAGAAGAATGCAAGCCTCTAAAGGAGGACATACAAAAACCATAAATAAACAAAAGTCAAGAAGAAGATTGCGCATTCATAGGAACATGGAATCAACAACCAACATGAATACCCGATATGAAGATCATGATTTCAAAAGAACAACACCAATTAGAAGACCACCCACACCCAGGTACCAAAATATTTTTCTTGGCTTGTATTATTATTGCAATAATTTTGGGCATAAAGACATAAATTGTAGAGACTATGAAAAGGGTAGAAACACCTAGAATAGAAGTAGATATGAAAATCCCAAGAATAATTATGAAGGAAATTATCCTATAAATCCTTGTCAGGTGTTTGACAAAAATTATAACAGCTTTGGTGCTCTAGGTTATGAAATTGAATGCTACAAATGTAGCAATTTTTTACACATAGCCAGTAATTGCATAAGTTATTTGATAGTTTATTCATGGAAAAATGGGTATGTTTCTTTCAATCATATAGGGGAACATGTAAGGTAGATAGAGAGGTAGTGGGGGGGCCCAGAGGGCCCATAGTGATAATAGTGTAGGTCATTCAATGTAAGGTGGACTAGGTCTACTATATTATTAAATAAGGCCCACTATGGTAGTTAGATATAATAAATGTAAGAGGACTTCTTAGAAGGTTCTACTTCTAGAAGATTCCTCCTCTAGAATGTTCTTAGGTGATGGTAGCACTATATAAAGGGGTTTAAGCAATGTAATGAGACATGAAGAGAAGTATTGCATTTGGAGCGGTAGCTCAATAGGAGGATGCCCCCTCGAAGAGGCAAGTGAACAGGAGAGGATCCCTTCCATAATAGGATCCATTGTATGATGTTGCCCTACCTCAAGGGTTTGGTAATAATAAAGTGTGGTTTCTTCTATCTTGCTTGTGGATCTATTGTGTATTCAGTAATTGTGATGATTATATCTTCAGAACAGTCATTGGTTCTTAACAATTGGTATCAGAGCACTTTCCTTGGGCAGACATTGTGGGCAATTTTTTTTTATTTTTGCAGATTTTTTTTTTCGGAGAAGAAAAAAGAGGGCCGCGACATTATCAAAGTTTTCAGTATATTTTTGGGAAAAATTTGTAGAAAAGAGTTGTATATATGAGTTCCTCTCAGAAAAACACTCAAGTTGAAAAAAAAAATCATCCAAAACGGAGTCCGGAAGGTCAGGATATTGAGGTTTTAAAATCTGCAATTTTCAGGGTTTTTCTGCGAACGGTGGCGCGATTTGTTTTTATTTTTGTAGCATTTTGAGGCCGAATTTGCCCAAATAACTTATATATATGAGTTCCTCTCACAATTTCACCCAATTTCAAAAAAAAAATCAGCCGAAACGGAGTCTGGGAAGTGAAGTTATGAGCATTTTAACTTCAACTGTTTTTTAGGGTTTTTCCAGAAAAAGCCGCGATTTGCTGCCGTAACTTATTGGGTGAGTTCATAGAATGCTTACATGACTATTTCTTCTCAAAAACTAAAATAAATTCTTGAATCATTCAAAGCTCAATTGTTTTATACATTGGATGTATTTGCACATGGCCTCACAGACCGCCTCACAGACAGTCTCACAGATGGCCTCAATGATAGTTTTCGTAGTATTCAAAATTCATTGAATAACATGCAGGAGAGATTTCTTATGGAGGGCCTCAGAGATGAATATAATCAAGAAATATATGCTTGGTACGATTTTGAGGCAGATTGTGATGATTGGTATATGGATAGTTGTCATTTTTGGGATGACAACCACTTTCATATTTTATTTGATGA
>ML784640.1:242051-253473 GCA_009831015.1 Picea engelmannii | reverse complement strand
AGGAGAGGATCCCTTCCATAATAGGATCCATTGTATGGTGTTGCCCTACCTCAAGGGTTTGGTAATAATAAAGTGTGGTTTCTTCTATCTTGCTTGTGGATCTATTGTGTATTCAGTAATTGTGTTGATTATATCTTCAGATCAGTCATTGGTTCTTAACAATAATGTAAGGTAGCTAGAGAGGTAGTGGGGGGGGCCAGAGGGCCCATAGTGATAATAGTGGAGGTCATTCAATGTAAGGTGGACTAGATACACTATATTATTAAATAAGGCCCACTATGGTAGTTAGATATAATAAATGTAAGAGGACTTCTTAGAAGGTTCTACTTCTAGAAGATTCCTCCTCTAGAATGTTCTTAGGTGATGGTAGAACTATATAAAGGGGTTCAAGCAATGTAATGAGACATGAAGAGAAGTATTGTATTTGGAGCTGAAGCTCATTAGGAGGTTGCCCCCTCGAAGAGGCAAGTGAACAAGAGAGGATCCCTTCCATAATAGGATCCATTGTATGGTGTTGCCCTACCTCAAGGGTTTTCTCGTATATCTGAGTTCCCAGCTTTGGTGCTCTAGGTTATGAAATTGAATGCTACAAATGTAGCAATTTTTTACACATAGTCAGTAATTGCATAAGTTATTTGATAGTTTATTCATGGAAAAATGGGTATGTTTCTTTCAATCATATAGGGGAACAACAAAGAACTTCGAAAAGGAATTAAAAATATTTGAAGGTTGAGGAATGTGGGTTTGTCTTACGAGCCCAAAATAGAAGAAGCCATTGGTATAATGACAGTGTATGCTCAAAGCATATGATTGGAGACTAAAACAAATTTGTAGCTTTAAAGAAAAAAAAATAGGGGTCTATCACATTGGGAAATGATAACTCAACCAAAATTATAGGAAAATGCATAGTTAGTCTTGGAAACAAATATGTTGTGGCAGAAAATGTCCTACGTTTTGAAAATATGAAGCATAATTGTCCAAGTGTGAGCCAAATGTGTGATAAGAGACACACACTTATATTCAATTCAAAATAATGTGAAATAAGGAAAGAAGGATTAGGCATACTAGTGGCAATAACACGAAACACTTCAAACAAGATATACATCTTGAATGAGATCGAAGAAGAAAGATGATTTTTGGGAAAAGAAGATGAAAGTTGGATTTTTCATAGGAGAATGGGCCATATACACTTTGATAATCTTATCAATATTAAGGATAAGAAAACTATAATAGAAATGTTAGAAATTACAAAGCCAATGAATACTATGTGAAAGTACTGTTAACATGGAAGAAAACAAAAGTTGAATTCAAGACAAAGAATACTCTACGACAAAACCATTGGATATTGTGCACACTAATTTATGTGGTCCCATGAGAACAAAATGACTGGATGGTGAACAATACTTCATGCTACTCATTGATGGCTATACCATAATGACCCGGGTTTGCTTCCTCAAGAAAAAGTTAGAATGTTTTGAATGTTTCACGGTATTCAAAGAACTGGTTGAAAATTAAACTGATTTGAAAATAAACATTTTAATATTAGATAATGGAGGTGAGTTTACTTTGAATGAATTCAGGGATTTCTGTGAAGAACATGGAATAAAATGACAATTCTCAACAGTTGTTGAAAAGAAAAACATAATTGTGCAAGAAATGGCTAGAACCATGTTGAATGACTCCAAGCTAAGTAATATATTTTGGGGACAATCAATGCATGCATCTGATCATATATTGAGCACAGGATTGATGAGGATTGATCATAAGTAATAGTGATAAGACTAGATATGAGCTATGGAAAGGAAGACCAACCAATTTCAATCATTTTAGAGTGTTAGAAAGAATGTGTTACATAAAAAGGGAAGAAAAGAATATTGGAAAATGCGACTCACGGGTGGATGAAGGAATATATGTTGGGTACTCATGCAAAATAAAATCATATAAGTGCTACAATCTAAGACTCGACAAGATAGTGGAAATCATCAATGAAAATTTTGATGAAACAAACTTGTTGAAGACCAGGAAGGAAAGAAAAAATTCAAACATCTTTGAAGAATGGGAAACTGAAGAACTAAATAAAGAAGAAGAGGAATAAGAAGAAGAACAACAAGAAGAGAAGAATCCAGAAGTAGAAACAAGAGAAAAAAAACCAACAATATTTTCATAAACTTTGTAGGAAACGTAATCGCTGGATTCAGAAGAATAATCCACTAGAAAAAATAATTGGAGATAGAAGTTATAGAGTAGAAACCATAAGAATAAGTAAAGCATGGACACCCAAACAAGAACAATTTTAATTATTTTCCATAGTTGAATCAAGTAACTTTGAAGAAGCCAGAAATGATGAACATTGGATCAAGGCTATGGAAGAAGAACTAAATCAAATAGAGAAGAATAAGACATGGGAAATAGTTCCAATACCAATGGATAAAAATGTGATTGGGACAAAATGGGTCTTAAAAAACAAGATAAACAAATATGGACATGTAACCATAAACAAAGAAAGACTAGTGTGCAAAGGATATGCTCAAGTTGAAGGAACAAACTTTGAAGAAACCTTTGCTCCCATGGCCAAAATGGAAGCAATCAGAATGTTGTTGGATTATGGATGCTCCAAAAGGATCAAAGTGTATCACATGGACATAAAATCATATTTTATAAATGGAGAATTAGAATAATAAGTCTACATAGAACATCGATAAGGGTTTCTACTATCATAAAATGAAGACTATGTTTGCAGATTGAAGAAATATCTATATGGACTTGAGCAAGATCCAATATCTTGGTACTCAGTGTTACCACTGGGAATCACCTTCATACTGTAAAGAGGATAAACCCAGTACCCATCATTTTATACAGTAAATGTAAATGAGTTTTAAGGGGGTCAAGTGGATAAGACTAGAGATAATAATGTTCTAACTCATAAAATTTGGGCTGGCATGCACAAGAAATTAAGGTCTTGTATCAACTTCAATCAATAAGTTGGAGTAAAAATGAATAGAAGGAAGAATTTGGTGAGAAAGTGTAGAGGTCTTCTATGGACATCAGGTCTTCCAGCAACCTAAGGAGGAGAAAACTCAAACACAAGATCCTTTTGAATTCAAATTTTCAAGGAAACTGAAAGACATTATAACAACACTATAATCAAGCATTCATCATAATACAGTTACGACAATCCATGTGAATCATTCAATCATGCACTCTCTCAGTATCAGAGGAAAATATTATGGAAGAAGAAAGATGACTTATATTAACCAAGATGTCTCAAAAAACAAATACATAACCAAAGAACCAGTTGTTCTCAATCAAAATATTACAATAGCAGGGAGCCTAGATCAACCATTCTACAATTACAAAATATCAAAACTACCTATATATAAGAAGAATTACTGCAACCATCAGGAGTATGATCAGATTGTTGCATTTAAAGTTTTCAGTCGGCGTTTTCTCTGTCAGGCTGTGCAGACAATCTTTTGTTGTCAGACGCGAGTTCTAATCTGCCAATCCTTTATGGATTTCCATTTATGTGTTGAGATGAGGTCTCAATCACCACTCTCATTCTTAGTAACTACCTTCATCAGGATCAAGATGAGACCTGACACCCATGAATGTTCTTAGACGGTGCCAATGAATTCTGTGAGTCAATTTTGACGCCTCGAGGTTATGCAAATCCTCTTCTGTGACCAAGTGCTTGCCCAAAAGGTGTTTCGCGACTTCACGTTTCATGTGCTTTGATGTGAGACACTCTCGACTCTCCCGATTTCTAAAATCGTGAACTGGAGTTTACATAGCGCTAGCTCCGTTCTTACGGACCCCTTCGATATGACCACCGCTAAGACCTGGGGTTTATATTCAAGGTGCTTCGAGCTTTGCAATGTTTCTCATTTTAAAACTCCTGAAGTAAAAATATCAGAGTGATATATCTGATGACGCGTGGCTCTTGCTAATTGAATAGTACAGATCTATTTCGGGCTTCGGCCATTGATTTCGGGTTTGGAATGAGTTTCTCTGAGTGTTGTGCTTTGTGCTCATGTTTGCAGCCTACGACCTTTGACAACTTTATGTGATAACATTTGGATTCATAGGGGATGGCATGCTCCCTATGAGCTACCAAGAAAAAATGGTTCTAGTGCCTTAGCTGTTGGGTTATGGAGTCATTCTATGAAACATCATACTGAAGAAAACAGGCCGACACGTAGACTATTCTAAAAAATGAAAGAAAGCACATCTTCTCCCAAGGGATATTATTTATGTACAAAACCTAAGTTAACTGACTTTTACAAAATGCTAGGTGAAAGAAAACTTCCACCATAGCCATTCAAACTATTTGATAACTGAATCCTTCGCTTCACTGCAATTGATCCATAAAATACCAGGAAAGTATGACAACTGAGTAATTTCATTATTATGATTATCCATATTACCTTCAAATGTTGATAAAAAGATCAATCTTGCATGCTCCAAATAATTTGAAAAGTGTAACTTTATGTACTCATTGATGGGGTCATGAAACGGAAGGAAACACATGATTAACTTATGAAAGGTTACCTTCACTGTTTCAAATCTACTAACAGTTGGCTTGATGTCCTCTATAGGCACACTTGATGGAATGATATCCTCAGGAATCTTTGGGTCAAAATGCTGCTTGTTGTGAAATATAGGTACAAGTGAAAGAAGGTTGGACCTAGGAGGCTGTTGATCCACTGATGACTATTGATTTACTTCTGGTTGTGTATAAATGATCTCTTTACGTGCCTCAAATAAGGGTTTCTCCTGGTCAAACTCTCAAGTTGTGTCTTATGTGACAAGGCCAACTTCTGCATCATCCTTATTGTCTTCATAGTGATCAAATATAAGATAAGCTTGTTGCTCATCATCACTAGAATATCCATAAAAAATGGGTTGCCTTTCATATCTATGATCAACCTTTAAAACAATAATTTCATCAAGAATATAACTGTTAAAAATATCCATTTCAGGAACAGTAGTAATTGTTTCTTCTAGTTATTCATACAAATGATTTTCATCAAGACAGGGTTTCTCATGGATACCTACGTCGAAGAAAAAATTATCCACATTCTTTTCTTCATAGGGAAAACAAGTAAAAAATGCCTTATGTTCAGAGTTGAGATGATACTGACTTTGAATATTTCCACATGCTCGGACATTCTCCTCTACTTCCTCATCATCCATGAATAACTATGATAAAGATGTAGATTTCCTTTCTCTCAGGAGAAGCACAAGATCTAAATGCTGAGCCATGACATATTTCACCATGGCAAAAGTCTCTGTGAGTCTGATCTCTATAGGCATACTATGACAAACAATGTAAAACCTCCTATTGAAGAAATACAAGGCTTCCTCTTCCCCTCTCCTCAAGGCATTAAAATCATCCCAATAATGATCAAGGAACTTGTTCTCACCCCACCTCTTTAAAAAAACATTGTATAGCTCAACCCAAGAACCAATGGAGTCATCTCCCAAACCCTTAAACCATACAGTAGCATCTCCTAACAAGGATTTGGAAAGAAACCTCATGGTAACATCCTCATGAACTATCTCAAACTGATCAATAAAATTATCGAAAGCCTCCACATGCCTCTCAGTTGTAACATGATCCTCTCTAGAAAAATGAGGAAATTACTTAAATAAATCAAGAGGATAAGGATGAACATGATATGGAAGCTTTAAAGGTTTAAACAACTTGTTTATGATTCTGGTTTGAAAACTAGTGGGCTGAATATGAGGCTTAACACACTGATGGCAAGGCTCAACAGTAACAATAGGATGTGATGATATTTGAGGAGGTTGTGGAACAGTTTCAACCTCCCCAGGGCTGCAAGGGTGATTGAGTTCAGGAGGGGTTTCAATATGAAGCTCATATTTATGAGTAGGCTGAGCTGAGGATATAATATCAGCATTTACAACATAGAAAAAAAGTAGTTCTTCTTCTTCCAAGGATGGATATATAAAGGAAGGTTGGTGATCAACCAAATAAACAAAGAAAAAAATGATCCTCTTTATATGTGAAGGGAAAAACAAAAATGAGCTAATAAAGAACAAAATAAGTTCACGAAGAAAGTTCATAAGGTGATACCCAGTCATTCCTTTCATATTTCTACCAGTAGGATCCTCCCCAGTGGAATATATGATGTGGAGTCACCAGGTAGATGATTACAATCAATTTCTGTATCCCTCTCTTGTCTACCATCAAAAGTTGGATCTATGTCGTTCTTCCTAGGGAGATCTTCAATCTGCTCAAATCTGTCCCCAACAATGATGCCATTTATGTTAGCACTAGGAATCACCCTCAAACTGTAATGAGGATAATCCCAGTACCCATCATTTTATACTATAAATGTAAATGAGTTTTAAGGTGTTCAAATGGATAATACTCGAGATAATAACGTTCAAACTAAGAAAATCTGGGCTGGCATGCACAAGCAATTGAGGTCTTGTATCAAATTCAATCAGTAAGTTGGAGTAAAAGTGAATAGGAGGAAGACTTTGGTGAGAAAGTGTAGAGGTATGATATGGACATCAGGTCTTCCAGCATCTTAAGGAGGAAAAAACTCAAACACAAGATCCTTTTGAATTCAATTTTTCAAGGAAACTGAAAGACATTATAACAACACTATAATCAAGCATTCATCATAATATAGTTACAACAATCCATGTGAATCAGTCAATCATGAACTCTCTCAGTATCAGAGGCAAATAATATGGAAGAATAAAGTGACTTAGATTAACCAAGATGTCTCAAAAACAAATACATAACCAAAGAACCAACTATTCTCAATCAAAATATTACAATAGTAGGGAGCCTAACTCAACCATTCCACCATTACAAAATATCAAAACTATCTATATATAAGCAAAACTGCTGCAACCATCAGGAGTGTGATCAGATTGTTGCATTCAAATTTTTCAGTCGACGTCTTCTCTGTCATACTGTGTAGACAATATGTTGTTGTCAAACGCGAGCTCTAATATGTGTTGAGATGAGGTCTCAACCTCCACTCACATTCTCATTAAATGCCTTCATCAAGATCAGGATGAGGCCTAACACCTATGAATGTTCTCAGATGGTGAATACAACTTCTACGATTCAATTTTGACACCTCGAGGTTATGAAAATCTTCTTCTTTGACCAAGCACTTTCCCAAAAGGTGTTTCGCGACTTTGTGTTTCGGGTTCTTCCATGCGCGCCACTCCCAACTCTCCCGATTTCTCAACTCGTGAACTGGAGCCTACAAAGCACTAGCTCCCTTCTTATGGACCCCTCTGATATGACCACCGCTATGACCTGGAGCTTATCTTCAAGGTGCTTCAGGACTTCGAGTGCCTCAGGCTTTGCAATGTTTCTCCTTTTAAAAATCCCGAAGTAAAACTCCTGGAGTGACAGATCTTATGACGCATGGCTCTTGATAATTGAATGTTCTAGATCTATTTCAGGCTTCGTCCATTGATTTCGGGCTTGGAATGAGTCGCTCTGAGTTTTGTTCTTTGTGCTCATGGCTGCGGCCTGTGGCCCTTTACATATTTATGTGATAACACTATGTATTAGATAGGTGCTTACAGAAACAAGGATTCAGAATCGGAAACACACAGAGTAATTTATACATAAAGGTTGATCAAGGAAATATGATTATTATTGAAGTGTATGTTGATGACATCATCTTTGGAAATGATAATGATAGATTGAGTCTAAAGTTTTCCAAGGATATGTATAATTATTTTGAAATTTCCCTACTTGGGGTATTGAATTTCTTCGTGGTATTGCATATATCTCATCTATATGAAGCAATTTTCATTTCCAAAATCAAGTACATCAAGGAAATGTTAAAGAAGTTCAAAATGGAAGATTGTAAACATGTGACTAATCATATGGTTACCAGTTGCAACTTGAGTAAAGATGATGAATATAAAGAAGCAGATAAAAGACTCTATAGATCAATGATTGGTAGTCTACTCTATGTGACATCTTCAAGTCTATATGTAATGAAATCACTTGGATAGGTTGCAAGATTTCAAGCGACACCAAAGGAAACCCATTTTTTAGCAGTAAAAAGTATTTTCAAATATCTTAAAGGAACAAGATATTTTGGGATATGGTATCCGAAAGGAAATGAGTTAAATATGGTCACCTACATGTGTTAGGATAGTTAGACACTTATTAGTTAGTTAATATATACTTGGTATAATGTGTCGTTATGTAAAAGTGTGTTTCTTAGCGTGTTTCTTTAGTATGCATTAGTATGCATTTGTAGTTAGGAAATCCGACGGTCACGACATGTTCCCGACATAGAGTGACCTGATGGTTCATATTATCCTTGATATTAATGGATTAACACCTGATTGGTCCATGATCTCTATTTAAATAGCATGGAGGGCCATTTTTCGATGATTGATTGTGAGAAACTCTCTTGTAAAATTTCTTTGTAATGTTTTTTTTTTTGCATTAATAAACTACTCCAAGTGGTCACGTTGGTTTGGGCCATGGATGTTTCCCCATAGGGGTTTTACGACATCAAAACATCGGTGTGTTGATATTTGATCTAGTTGTGTGAGTGGTTACCGAAGGTATTCGTCCTCTGTTGGGATACCTGTATTGTCGAACATGGTATCAGATCATGTTTGAAGACCTGCTTTTGTTGTAGATCGAGATCATGAAGCCGAGTTTCCTAATCTCCATTTTATTCCATTTACATACATTTATAGGATGAGAGGACTATACCATTGCATCTAGAGCACTCATTTTAGTCAGGAACACTTTTTGTTTCACTCAAAAAGGTTTATGTTTTTCCAAGATACAGATATTTCAGTCGGATCCGGAGGTATAAAGCTTGAATACACCATTTTTAATTTTTTGCAGAGTATTGTTTTGGTTTTATTTCGGCTTTATATTATTTGTTTCTAGATTGCCACTCTTTTAGATATGTGTATTCTCTTTTCCCCATGCCCTATGAGATCTTAGAAAATTAGAAACAGATATGAAAATGTGAATTTTCATGGTAAGTTAATTGAGATCTAACCCTTGTTGTCATCAAGAAGCGATTTTTTTTCTTGTGTGAAAAGAATGTTTTTTAGCACACTCTCCAACAAAAACAACAACAATCCTCTTGATAAACAATACAATATGGTTTTCTAGAACATTTGATTAAAATTTGTCTTATTAAGTAAGAGGTCTTGAGTTCAAGTCTCTCATTTTATTACTTTTTTTGAAAACGTTCATGCTCAATTGTAAAGTGTATTTCACTTCAAGTATAAAAGTGAATCACTGTAAGTAGCTTTAATATTTTATTTTAAAGTTATTTATTTTGCATGTGGTTTTTCTTTCATAAAGTAACTTCATTGTAAAAGTGATCCCCAGTTCTTTCTATAAAATTGGGTCACTTCATAAAGCAACTTACATCACCACGTGGTTCTTTGGTTATCGTTTATGCCTTTTTTAAAAGGGCATAACTTTCACATCCGAAGTCCTTTTTTAGTGCAATTTTTTTTAAAACCACCTAATGTTTCAATATCTTTCCATCCATATCATTAGTTTCAGTTTTTAAATCCATATTATCGACATATTTAATATGGATTCTTCCAGTAATATTTTTCTTACCAGAACCAACTACTTCCAATGGAAATCTCATAGGGAGGATTTGATAAGAAGTAAAGGCTTGTACCGGATTACCTTGGGTAAGGAAAAATAACCCACTGATGTTGATAAGAAATTCAAATGGGATAATAGTAGTGATGAAGAATGTGGACTAGTCGGTACTTCCATCTCTCCTTATTTAAGGTCCCACCTTAAAGAAATTGATGACCTCGATGAATCTTGGGAAAAGATTGAATCTGTGTTTGGTAAAATCAATATTATTCGAGCAAAACAATTAGAAAATCAAGTACTGACTTTAAGTCCAAGTGAGTTTTCTTGCATTGGAGACTATCTATCTAAGTTTAAAACACTTAGAATTTTATGTGAAGAATGTGAGATAAATATGGAGGAAGAGTATTGCATCTATCTTATTCTTTCTAAGCTAGGTAGTGCATATTTTGTGTTTGTATATAGCTTCTATGCCATGAGAGAGGCTCTAGGTAAAGATTATAAAAAACCCACTCTTGAGGCCTTTTGTTCTTCTTTGATTAGAGAGAAATATAAGCTTGTACAAATTGGAGCGATCATCACTTCAAGTACCTCCAACAAATCCTTAGTCGCCCAACAGAAAAATAAACCCAAGAATCCCAAGAGGAAATATCCTCCCTATAACAACAAGCAACATAAGGGCATAAGCCCCGCGTTATATACCAGACTCATTATTTTTTGAGGTGCTTGCACCCACCTACGTACTCTGATACTTTCGATATATATATATATATATATATATATATATATATATATATATATATATATACATATACACATCTTTTTATGTCTTATGGGTTACATTTATTTACATGTGTATGTGTGTGATTTTTATTTACATGTGTGCAATATGCCAATCTAATACTTGATTATCTAGAGTATCTGTCATTTGATTCAATCTCCTAGGAACATGGATATACGTAATATAATCAAAAGAACGTTCTAATAAATGTACCCTAAGGAATCGTTGATGTAGATTAGGATCATAAATGCAGTAAACCCCATTTAACTAGGACACAACCAATTGTGCATCTAGGTAGACACGGAGGTAAGAGATACCATGCGACAAGGCATCATGAAGTAACTCTATTACTGCATTTTATTCAGAGACATTGTTTGTGGCATCACCTAAATAGATACCTCGAGAAGATAACAACTGGCCTTGAGGTGTGAAAATCACCCAAGCTGCAGAAGCAAGCCTCCGAGTGTGTTGGCTAGCACCATCCTCAAATCCCACGAACACATCCGATTTTCTTGAAATCTACCACAGTGAAAACATGACATCAAAATGAAACGTCCATAAAACCAAAAAGAAAAAAACTAAAAATGTATAAGAACTATACATGTACAAGAAGTCACCCAAGTCAACCCACCTACGAGTAATATTTCTTGAGGTAGAGCCCATTTCTAGGCTCCGCTTAATCTTTCCCTTCAAAGTCAACCAGACGATAAGCACCCTTATTTAAACCTTCCTTCACGATGAATGGTCAGAACCACATGGGTTTGAACTTGCCTACCCCCAGGGGATCCTTATCTTGGTCATAGACCAGGACAAGGTTGCCTTTGGAGAAAATTTGAGGGAAAATGGACTGATAATACTGACACCTGACTCTTTTCTTGTGAGCCTCATTATCCAAGGCTGCTGTTGGGACTCAGAAATGTCATATTTTCATCCACCTTTCCCTTCACTATTCCTTACATTTCATCGCCCCATTAAACCTTCATCATACCATTTTCATAAATACATTTGGGTTTCACATTATTATTTTCCACTTTATTCATTTT
>ML784640.1:180992-233643 GCA_009831015.1 Picea engelmannii | reverse complement strand
GATTTCAGTAACATAGATTAGATTAGATTAGTTCTACTTCAGTCCTGCATATACAGTGCGTGTGCTTCGTCAGTCTACGTACCCCGGGTTGACAATTAAATGGTTGGGCAAGTACTACAACGTTATTATAATGACATATATTTAGCCTAACAGCTGCATCACATCATTGCTCATCGAGATTCTCGATATATAATAAGCATTCCTCAAGTGATGAAGTGTTTGGAAATAACTGTACTTCCAACTTAAGAGATGGGATCTGGAATTCTATAGGAAAGACTGCTTCCAACCCATAAACAAGTTGAAAAGGTGAGAAACTAGTGGTAATCTTTACAAACATTCAGTAGGCCCACAATGTTGAGTATAATATCAAATGCCAATTTGACCATAGATGATTTTAGGGGCTAAATTTCGCAAATGGGATAATTTTCCATGTTTTTTCCCAAAAAAAGATTCGTCAATGTCCATTTTTTCTAAAAACGATTCGCCCAAATTCCATAGAATGAAATTATTTTACCTTAAAAATCGCCAAAAGTTTATAGAAACTATATAAAATCCTTAGAAATTTGAATATTTTTATAAAACTATCGCCAAACATTTTATATTTTTCATATTAAGGACTAGTAAGATTAGCTCAGGTTTCTACATTTTAATATAAATTTCCATCCTTAAAATCATCCCTGAATTTGACTTGGATGAATTGATCGTTCATTGTAAAATGGTCTTGAGTGATTTATTCACAGCTTCCACCTGACCATTCACTTGTGGGTAATAAGGTGATGAGTGTTCTTGCCTCAACCCAAGCTTTGATGTTAATTCAGACGTCATTTTGTTCTAAAAGTGACTTCCATGGTTAGTGACAATATCCTTCGGGATGTCATACCTTGCTATTATCTGATTAAACAAGAAGAGATATGTTGTCTCTCCATCATCTTTGAACGTCGACATAGCTTTGACCCACTTGGTAAAGTAGTCTACTGCTACGATGATATAACGGTGCCCCTTAGTTGAGGGGGGGGTGGCATGTAGTATAATGAATCCCTCACTTGGTGAAGGGGCCAACTGTGATGACGGGAAACATGGGAGGAGGATGTACCCTCATCTTCCATGAGAATATCTGACACAGGTGGCACTTCTTGACCGATTCAACATAATATTTGATTAACGTCGACTAGTAGTAACCATCTCGTAGAATATTTTTGGTTGTTTCCAACCCAGACAAATGACCACCACATGCTCCAGTGTGGCAGTTAGTAATCACAAGTTTTTCTTCTTCATGGGTGAGACATCGACGAAGGATGAAATCTATACATCGATGATACAAAGTGTCTTCGAGAATAAGATAGTTTTTTGCTTGATGGTGTATACGTTGATGCTCGTCACGAGAAGAAGAAGTGAGACACTTCAAAGTATGGAGATAGACTAGTATATCTCCATACCAGGGATCCAAAGATGCGATCAAAAACATATCTCCTTTAATAGGAGACTCTTCGGGTATAACATCACCTGACTCGACCCAAAGTTTCGAGATGAGTTCTTCAAAGGGCAATGACTTTTTGGATTTCGTTGAAACAAAATCCAAGTCAAATTCCTAGAGGTTAACTATCCATCTACTAATATTTCTGCTGATTACGCGTCATGTCAACACATATTGGAATGGATTCACAACAGAAATGATGGTGGTATTGCGAATTGGGATATAGTGATGGAACCATTGGACAGCATGAACTGCTGCCAACGCAAGTTTCTCAACATGGGAGTAGTTGATTTTTGGTCCAACCAGACCTCAACTTAGGTAATAAATCGCGTTCTCTTCAAGCAAATTGTCCTCTTGAACCAAGGCCACACCGATGGTCGACTTTGCTGTGGCCAAATACAATAAGAAATCTTTATCATAATTTGGGTGGCCGAAGCAGGGGGGTAGACGTGAGGGCGCATTTCAACACTTAGAAAAAGTGTTGAGTGCCTTCGTCCCAATGGAAAGGAACATCCTTATTTAGTAAACACATGAACCATTTTGTGATCTCGGCATAGTTTGCGATGAAACACTGTAAAACGTTTTTTTTTCCATGTAAACTCTGAAGTTGAGGGATTGTGCACGGGAGACAAATGGACTATCACCTGAAACTTTAAAGGATCGACCATGATCCCTCTTGTTGAAACTATGAAACCTAATAGACAACTCGACGTCACACAAAAACTTCATTTGTTTTGATTTGTGTGAGATCATGCTTCTAAATCATCCAAGTAAGCCTCGACTAGGTGTTTGATATCGTGGAAAGCAAAGGACATGGCCCGCTGAAAAGTGGCTCCAACATTCTTTAGGACAAAAGGCATCTTGTGATAATAAAATGTACCCCACGGATAGATAAAAGTTGTTTTATGTTGGTCCTTGGGTTTGATCTATATTTGATTGTATCCCGAGAAACCATCCATGAAAGAAAATACCTTGCAGCGTGCGCATTCATCGACAATCTAGTCAATAAATGGAGTGGGGAAATTATCCTTTGGATGGGCCTTGTTCAAATCACAAAATTCCCTACATACATGAATCATACCCTACTTTTTGTTGACTGGAATGGGATTCGAAACCCATTGAGTTAATTGGATGGGGTAGATGAAACCATCTTCGAGTAGTTTCTCTACTTAAGCCTTAATAGTTGCTTCTTTCCAAGGATTAACCGGACGAAGATTCTGTCGGACCGGCTTGGAATCAGGGTAAGTCGTGATTTCATGTTCAACGATTCTTGGACCAATACCTAGCATTTCCTCATAAGACCAGGAAAAATTTCGTGGAATTCTTTAAATAAATCTGTATAGATTTGAATCTCCTCAGGGGAAAAATATGCTCAGATGAAGACATTCTCCATGACGCCAGGGGTTCTAGAGATATCAGTAGATATCATTTTAGTGATGGTTTCCATATTACCCTTGGCATAAAATACGTGCATAGTCAAAGGATTAATAAGACAATATTTATCTCCATTTGTAGTCAACAAAAATTCTCCTGCCTCTATTATTCCTAGCTTTAGGAGGAAGTATGATCTTTGATGGAGATCATCCCAGGGTCTGTTCGGAGCAGTAAACACCTCTAAAATTGCCTCGTCAGAGGGAAATACCAAGTCTAAGGATTTAGTAGTGGCAAGGAAACCTTGAGCCCAAGAAGGATCGAGAACTGGATCTAACTCCAGTGCACGAGTCGAATCAGGGTCAACTGAAGCTTGCTAGACTATAGAGTATGAAACTTATGTCACGGACAAGGGCATGGACATGCCATGGTTCCCTGTCCCTTCCATCATGGATGATGGGGAAGGAAGAATCCATGGATCATTAAAGTAAGTCGTACAGAACGATGACACTGAAAATATTTCAGCCTTAGGCTGGTTGGAGACAATCGATATCATTTTGACATTGTCGGAAGGAGGCGGGTAACTAAAAGTACCCATGAGAGGTGGGCACAAACCAACCCCCACGTTGATGACGCTAGGATGTGGTTTATCAATCATCAGAACCGTTGATGCTCCCAATGAAGGGTTAGGTCTAGATAAAGACAATTGATCAATTGCCATGATTCGACCCTCATGTGGAAACAACAAGACCCAAAAAATTGTAGAAACCACTACATGCATGGCCTATTTCCAACTCCTTCCTAATAGGAGGTTCTAGTCGAGAGGCGCATCGACCACTTCAACTACGATGCACACGGTCTTCTGTCCTAACTGCATGGGGAAAGAAGGAATTATTCCATGTGGTATGAAAGAACAACCATCAAAAGTAGTGAGAAGAATAGGTGAAGGAGAAAGAACATGTTGGACAATGGCCTTCCAACACGCCAATGACATCATGAATATCGAGGCACCCTCATCAACCACCGTGAGGAAAATATTCCTGGTAGACGATATTTTGGGGTGATTAACTACTATCTGAAATGCGACGTGGTATGGGACATGAGGTTTCAAGTCGGTTGTATCAATCATGATCGTTCATGGATTACATGTCTCGGTAGATCCTAAGGTGGCTAACAGAGCCTTTCTCTGTGAAGGGAATCTCTGAAGGAACTCCAAAGCAGACATCGTGCAAGGAGGTTGTGACAAATCCTCCACCATAGAGTAGTTTTGGGTATTCCTCACATTTGGATTATCTAAATATTTCTTGAACTCCCCTTTCGGAATGCATGTCATTGTTTCACCCATCGTTCTATCGATCTGGAGAGGACCAGATGGATTTTCGGCTTCTTTACCCTTTTATGCAGTACTTGGCCTTCTATAATCATGTGCCCTAGTAGCTATGTGGGCTTCACCTTTCAACATATAGATGTTCGAAGTCAAGGGATTGCTAGATGACAAAAGGGGTCCCTGACTACCCCCATCCACATTTGCAGATGCTTGAGTTAAAGTTTTCCCATGAGGAAATGGGTTTGTTAACACTACAGTTTGTTGTTGCGCCAATAAATTTTGGGCCTCCATGAGTCCATGGCACAGGTGAGTCGGTTTGTGTTCCGCGCAGAGGTTGCACAAATACTTCGACTTCTTTCTCTCTGTGTTTCCCCCTCCAGAATTATTGGTTGTTTTTTTACCCCCCTTACCCTTCTTTCTTTCCTTTTTCTTCCCTTTAGCCTACTGTTTGGCCTTTGGGTTTGTCTATTGCATGCTATGTACATCTGATGTTTAAGCAGGGGGAGAAGCCAAAATAGGAGTTTGGTTGGCCACTGTCTATTGTATTGACAATTGTTGCAATTGGTTTGACAGTAGATCAGTTGGATTTGCTTGTGATGAACTAACAATGTTGTCAACATGTGGTCCAAACTTATGTCTGGTCTTATCAAGAATATAATGTGGTTCATCTGGAAAAAGTTCGTAAAGAAAACTAGAGTGAGAGTAAATCAACTCTAGCTATTGATCTCTCATTATCGCTTCTTCCTCTGAAAATACCCCCGATGTTGCTATGTCCTTCTATAGCTGGGGTACCAAAGACTTAAGGAACCATTCTAGCAGGAATGTTGGTGGAACTGGTACTTTAATCAAACTCTTTTGACATTTCCATTATCGGATGTGATCAGAGATATGGTCATCCTTTGTCTGCTCAAAGTTGGCCATCAATTCTGTGTCAGCATAGTATCTCATAGGTAATTGAAAATGGTTTAAGAAAACCATTTCCAATTCGCCAAAAGTAGAGTATCTTGAGAGGTCGAGCTCGATGTACCATTTTTCGGCACTCTCGATAAGAGTGCATTAAAATAGACACAACTAAACGGAGTCATCTCTCAAAGAATTGGACGAGAACCATAGATGAAATGTGGTCACATGATCGCTTGGATCTTCGTTAGGATTTCCTTCGAACTTTGGAATGCCTGAGGGAAACTTCTTCATCATGGCAAGCCAACGTGGATCGTGACAGATTGGGTCATTCAATAATCTTGACAAGTCTGGAAAATGAAAAGTTTACAGAAATGGTAGCTTAGGTTGTTGAGTATGTACAGGAGGATAGGAGCTTGCGATTTGGCCGACACTAGGTTTCTAGGAAAAGTTACGTTGTTGGCCCGGGTTCTGGTAAAAACCATGGCCTAGGTTGACATTCAGTTACTGCGCTTGTTGAGACGTCATTGGCTAACTCCCGTAGTAGGACATTGAGGGATGAGAAGGGATTTGTCCCGACGTAGTGTTCCAAAGGTTATGGAAATGGTTGACCCCTGTCGATCCGACGAGCATAGGTCCTGAGCCTTTCCCACGGTTCCATTGACCATGGAAGGAGTTTCCTCTGGTTGACATCCCTAACAAGGGAACTGATCCCTACCATATATTCGAAGTTCCTTGAGAAGTGTGTGCCCCCTATGCAAGAATAGTACCCTGCATAGGATTTTGATCCAAAACCAGGGTTGCCCCCGACCTAAGTGGTAGCTGACGAGAATGCATTGCTACCAAATGCACCAAACAAAGAGAACAATAAAGAACCCACCGATGTGGTACTATAAGAAGATCCTTGACTACCTGCTCCAGACATGTTGTAGTTCATGGTCGACCAGATGGGTTGTTGAGGAGCACCGTTGAGTGAGAGAGACGACAAAGGTATATGACCCCCGCCGTAAGGGAAAGTATTATAATGGGTTGAGGCTCCCCACATGGACCCTTGCAGAGGAGCGTTTGAGCTCCCTTCCCCCAAACCTAAAATCTGTAAGGTGGAGTAGGAGAGGACCAAGTTCATTTCAATGTTGGGCATCCCATATGAAAACGAAGGGCTTTTCGCACTCTCTGTAAATGATGTAGTGATCGTCGCCATGGATGGAATTATACCACTGCCCGAGGTAGAGGTAGTCGAGACCATAGTGGCCTGGATCGGCGAAGGTGAGTAAGGAGGCGGGATGCCCCCAGTTGTGGCAGCCATAGAGGGAGTATGAGGACTCCCTAACGAAGTAGAAACATTTTCTTCTATTGTTGCTTGTAGGATTATCTGACGCTCGTGATGCGTTACCCTTGGAGGGGTAATCTGTATTAGAAGTGGCACCGACAAGTTAGTGACCAGAGAGTTATATGGACCGAGATCTTCCACTCCAAGGTTAGATTAATTTGGTCCCTATGGAAATGAATGTTCTCCTCTCGAAGATGGCTTGAGTACAACTTCCTGTGGCCCGATCGCCTCAAATGACCCTTCTTGGTCAAGTCTTTGCCTTCGTGGTGACAGTAGTGGCTCCAAGTTAACCGATGCCAGGCCCAAAAGCCTTCGCGACCGACAAAGCTCTTAATCTTCCACTGTGTGAGAGGATCAACAACACAGTAAGGATTTCTATTGTTGAAGACTAAAACAGACACTAGAAAAATCTCCTATGAGATGCAGCATGAAAACCACTATTACTAGTTGGAAGAGCAAGTACAACAACCAACACTAGAGAAACTTACTGGTGCAAGTGCAACTCGAACACATAAGCACCCTCTAGGTATAATCTATGAAGAGTGGCCCAATGTCTACCTTAGGTATTGCGATATACCCCTGCAGTCACCTGTGTACGTCCCTAAAATCAAAGGCAACTAGGTTGCAACTCATGAACAACTACCAAGTGGGTACAATCGACATTCGAGTGGACCGCAACGAGTGGGGTATCAAGCCCGAAACCTATCGAGGGTATCGAAAGAAAGTGTTGTAGAATATGACTAAGGACCTCAAACAGATTCGAGACCCATGAAGCTCTGTGGCAAATGTGATCAACGTAATCCCAATATAAGTCCTCTATATGTGTTCCTTCGCTACGATTGGCCCGACTTTGGAGGGCTTATCTTCGCTACCTTTCCGCACATGAACTCGTGTTTATCCCCTATGTTAAAGGGGGGTCCCGGATAGTTTCCACTTTACTAGAATTTTTCACTCCCTAGCACAGAATCCTATGTTTGTTTTATAGCCTTGAAGAGTTTCCTCTCCAACCTAAATCAAGGCTCTAGCCTAATCTAGTTAATGGACCCTACAAACACAAAGTCTAATTAATTTTAATTAAGCAGTACTTTTAAGTGGTTTATCTTAAGTCAAAGGAATGGAAATGAAACTCATTGTGTTTGTTAAGAGAAGAACAAATGTTGGAAACAAAATTACTTATTTTTTCAAGAAACAAAGATTTGCAAATTGAACACTCTTTAACTAACTTTTATAACTAACTTTTCTTTCTAAGATCTTTTAAAAGAAAAACTCGAAACTGAATTTTGCTCGACTATGAGCTACTTAAAGTCCTAAGTATTAAGTAAAGAACTTAAAAAAGCACTTTTCTTCCTGAAAAAACAACTCACCTAACTACTTAACCAAACAAGAAATTGATTTTATTTTTATTTTTTTTATATGCTCCAAAATAAGAAACTTGAAAATGAATTCTTTTCTTTTCTTCTAAAGCAAGTAAAAAGGGAAAAGTGAAGACAAGATGAGACCAAAAAACAACTTCTGGTCTACTACGGCTCGTAGAGAGTCACTAACAATACTAAACAATTTAATCATAAAAAACTTAGAAAACTTGTTTGAAACCCTAATCAAGAAAACAATAAATCTTTATAACGAAAAAGATAACTGCTATTAGACCTAGGCCAAAGACTATACAAAAGAGAGACCAGGGCTAAATCAATAAAACCCCTGAGAAAAATGGCTTCATTTAGGGGAGAGGATGATTTCCTCTTCTTTAGAAGATTTTCCCAATACAGGAATGCAACTAATACTTCAGCAGCCTGTGTATGTACGTGGGTTGTCCAAATATAGGGCATGTATGTACGCGTGCATACCCATTGCAAGCTACATAGACCTCTGTGACTTCTCTAAAAATAAAAATTAACAGTCAAGCACAGGCAGGGAGTACTAGTATGGAAGACCATAATCCCTTAAAGATACTGAAACTTACTGAAACTCAAAAAACAGTAAATAAACAAATTAAAAATACCCAAAAATAGAAATCCTCTAAAAACCCTAGAGGCTCCCCAGTATGGTCGCCAATTCTGCTATAGTGGGAAAACCCCCCTACGGACTACACAAGGGTTCTAAAGTGTAGGCAGAGCTAACCGTATAAAGTCTCCTACTTTTAACCACTATCTCAACAACACCCCAAATTCGTATATAAATTACAAAGTATAAGTATCTGGTAGTCTTACCTTGAACTTCATGTCCGGTGTCGATCCCAATGCATCTGGCCGCTTCTCGACTGCAAATATCCTCCCAAGGTTGACCTGCATTCACCAAAAGACAAACAAGAAACTGGGAACAAGCATTGTATATATGGATTAATGGGTTATATGTCATAACAAAATGTAAATCATACATAGAGACAAAACACATCATATGGCGGGATAGAAAAAGTACTTCTTTATATTAATCTCATAATGTCACTTACAAAACGAGATTGGCAACTACTCCTCGAACCCGGTCCTTGGCTCCTCTTCACCAAGCTCCAACTACTTCCACATATCCTTCTTCTCTCACACTTCTCTCTAGAGAATAGGCATAGGTTTATGGATGAGGAAAAAGGACAAGAATGGGGAATTATAGCTCAAACTCACAATGTGGCTGCAAATTCTTGGGGCAAGGGGGGATTAGGAAATGGGCAGAGTTTCACTACTTTCATGCTTCTCTTTAGAATGGGACCCCAAAACCTTCTTTTATATGCCAAAAATATAGTTATTTGGTTGGGTGACGGGCTATGGGCAGTCAATTGGTTAGGAAACTATCCAAAAGCCTGTATTCCCTTGTAACTTTTTATTTTTTGTAACTTTTGTGGGTATACGCGGGCTGTAATGGTGCAAATAGCATACTTACCCATGCAGTAATGGTGCAACTAGCGTACATACGTGGGCAATAGTGGTGCAAGGTGCGTACATATTCAAAAATTTGGTTTTTAAGAAGAGCTATTCAGTATTGGCTTGGCAAAAATAGTAAGTAATATGGCCTCCTCCTAAGTATGCATGCCTGGTTCAAATTAGGGTTATAACACCCACTCAGACAACTTCAGCTCCTAATGGTGATAAAAGAGAAAAATATAAAAATAAGAAGACTAACAAACATTACAACTTTTGCGATAAATATGGTCATGAGGAGTCCAAATGTTTCAAGAAGATTGCATCTTTAGAAGAAACAATGAAGAAGCACAACATCATTATTGTTTCTTCTTCTTCTTCTTCTTCTTCTCATGGACTTGCACTTTCTACTTATGGTTTCTCCTTCAATAAAACTTATATTTCTTTTTCTAATGAGTAGCTTAGTGATTCTGGAGCATATTATCATATGGATAAGGATAAAGACATTTTATTCTCTAAATGAATGTAACACAAAGAAACTATTTGTTGGTGATGATAGATCTCTTAGTGTTGTGGGATCTGGAATAGTTCAAGTAGGAAATGATTATTTCAATGATGTATTATTTGTTCTAAGTATTTCTTGTAACCTTCCATCGGTATATCAAATCACTCATTCAGGTGAAGGTAAAATTGTAGAGTTTTCACCTCACAAAGTTGTAATCAAGGATCTAAAATATCCTAAGCATGTTCTTGTAACTGGAAATGTTGATGATATTACCAAGTTGTGATAGTTTCACAACTTTGGGTCATCAATTTTTCATCAGTTTTTGTTTCTCATAGCGATAACTTGAGCAAAATTTGGCATGAGCAATTTGGTCATATAAACTATCGCTCATTGAAACAACTATGTAATCAACATATGATGATTAGTATTCCTCTTGTTTCATGCAGATATGGTGTTTGTGTTGGTTTTGTTCTCAACAAACATCATTAAGACAATTTTGACAAATGTGTGTCTTGGAACGCCTCGTGCCCCTTGCATCTTGTTCACAGTGATTTTTGTGGTCCACTTTCTTCTCCTTCTTTTTCTGGGTGCAAGTATTTATTAACTTTCATTCATGACTTTTATAGACGCACTTGGGTTTAATTCTTAAAACTTAAGAGTGATTTTTTTGACAAGTATTTGTCCTACAAGGCCCTTGTAGAAAATCAATATGGACATCAAATTCAAAGGTTGAGAAAAAATAATGGAGGAAAATATGTGAACAATGATTTTACAAGTTATTGAACTACAAAGGGCATCCAAATGCATCAACTATTCCATATAAAACACAACAAAATGGTGTTGCTGAGAGAAAGAATCACACATTAAAAGAAATGTCTAATTGTATGATCCAATCTAAGGGATTAATTCTAAAGTATTGGGAGGAAGCCATCAACTATGCAAATTACATAGTAAATCACACTCTCACAAAGGATCTTAAAAATATAACACCGGAAGAATATTGGACTAAAATTAAACCATATGTAATTTAATTCCATGTATTTGGAAGTATAGCATGAGCTCACATTCTTGATGAGAAAATGAAAGCATTGTAGCCTAAAAGTGAGAAGTGTATATTTGTTGGTTATTCTGAATATGTCAAAGGTTATAGACTTCTTCAACCACATTTTAATGAAATTATTATTAGAAGAGATGTTAAATTTGATTAAAATCTCTTGGCCTGTGAGTCTAATTTGACGATTGTTCCTTCTTCATCCTGCGAGCCATCTTCAACGTTTGTTCCTTCTTCTATTCCTATTATGGTTTCTTCTTAAGATGATGATAGTGAGGATGAAAATACACCTCCTCCTTATCACCTTCCTCTATATGAGTCCTTTGAACTTGAACCAACACCAACTCCATTGCTTCCTAGATGGCTTTGTTCAACACGAGAGGAAACTGGTGATCTTGTTGGTGATCCTTCATATCAGTGTCGAACATGTTCACAATTCCAGTGAGCCTCTTCTCTTTTGGCTCAAGTTTCAGAGACTCATGATCGAGAGACATTTGCAGAAACTTCAGGTCATCCAAATTGGGATACAACAATGAATGAAGAGTATCGTTCTTTAATGGAAAAAAATACTTGGGATCTTATACCCATTGCAAAAGGAAGAAACTGTGTTATATGTAAATGGGTCTACAAAGCTAAGTATGCATCATATGGAAGTATTTAAAGAGACAAGGCTCAGTTAGTTGTCAAAGGATTTTCCCAAGTTGAAGGAATTGACTATAATGAAACCTTTTCCCCCATAGCCAAATTAATTCCATCAGCCTTGCTATTTCCCTTGCTGCCTCACATAAATGGGAGGTCCATCAGATGGATGTTAAATCTTTCTTCTCGCACGAAGATTTTCAAGAAAAAATATACATGGAACAACCTCCTGTCTATGTCTAGAATGACTCTAGCCTTATTTGTCACCTTAACAAATCTCTTTATGGTCTTAAGCAAGCTCCTTGAGCTTGGTATGCCAAAATGGGCAGCTTTTTTATTGACATTGGATTCTCTAGATGCCATTATGATCCTAATGTTTGTACCAAGAATGTAGGAAGCCATCTCGTCATCCTTATCCTTTATGTTAATGACCTTATCCTTATTTGTCATGACTTAAAACATTTAAACCATGTGAAAACCATCCTTAAGAATAAATTTGAAATGACAAACTTAGGCATTTTGCACTTTTTCCTTGGCCTCCAAGTTTTGCAAACCAATGAAGGATTTTTTATTTCCTAGTCTAAGTATGCATGTGATCTTCTTCATTGCTTTCACATGGATGATTGGAAACCTACCCCTCCTCCCTTCCACTTTGTAGTGAATCTTACTGCCACCTATACTTCTCCCAAAGTTGATGCCACCCTGTACCATCAATTAGTTGGTAGCCTCTTATACTTGACTCATACCCATCTTAATCTTTCCTTTATTGTTGGTCTTGTTTCCTGGTCTATGAAAAAACCCCATGAAATCCACTGGAAAGAAATTAAAAGGATACTTTGCTATGTTTGTGGTACACTTCAGTTTGAGATACAATACAATACAAGGGGGAGTCCTTTATTGGTTGGTTTTACTGATTCATATTGGACCGGTGACCCTGATGATCATAAGTCTACTGCATGATATGTGTTCATCCTTGGTTAAGGACCTGTCACTTGGGCCTGTAAGAAACAACAAGATATTGCACTTTCTTCAGCAGAAACAGAGTACCGAGCAATGGTAAATGCAAGTCAGGAAGCCTTGTGGCTTCGACAGATCCTTTCAGAGTTTGGATTCTAGTGGAAACATCCAACTAGCCTTTGGTGTGACAATAAGAGTTCCATCAATATTTCCAAAGACCCAGTTCAACATCAACAAACACATCAAGCTACACATGCACTTCATCAGAAATCTCATTCATGATCAAGTTATTGAAGTGCTCTTTTTCCTTACAGAAGATAAACTTGTAGACATTTTCACAAAGTCTATTACATAAGAAAAGTTTTCAAAGCTTCAATCTATGTTAGGAGTTCAAGAATTTTTCATCAAGGGGGGATAGTCTCTAATGCCTCCTTACTTCTACAATTGTGTCAATATTGTAAATCCTTCAATCCTATCCCAAGTTGTTCTTAAGGGGGGGTGTTAGGATATTTAGACACTTAGGAGTTAGTTAATACCTACTTGGTCTAATGTGTCATTAGGTAAAATAGTGTTTATTTATCATGCATTAGTATGTGATGCAGGAGCATCTCCCACATCAAGCGAGCCAGCATGGAAGCCAAAGGATAGATGGACAAGCGCCAACACACATTTTGAAATTTCCTTGAAGTTGTTGCACGATCTTAAATGAGCCATTAAGAGAAGGCACACTTGTATTATGTAATCAGACCTTGAGGCTTTAGCTCTCATCCTTAGTACCTAGGAGGCATTTAAGATAGTTAATGCAGGTAGATAGAATTTTAATTCTAGATTAGACTATTTGAGAGCATAAGAGGGAAACGGGATATAGACACCCTCATTGTGTATTGTAACATTATTCTGAGCATTAAGAAGAAGAGAATGCAAAGAGATGTGTAAGAACACTCACGTACATGCATTTTAATTAATAGAAAGAGGTTGATTCAAATTCATGGTTTTGTGTTGTTCTCTGTGTATTGATGTTGAATGATATGCTCATGAATGTTTGCTTCTTGTTATATATTTTCTTTATATGCTGTGTATATGATTTCATATTTGAGTTTGAAGTCTGAGAGGAAGTAGGAATGAGTTTCAATTGTTTCTCTATCTGAGCTAGAGATTCCTGCAAGGAGTGCAGTTGAAGTGTCCGCAAGGAGTGCGTTGACAGAGGGTTCAGATAGAGATAGCTTTTTCTCTCATTCATTCAGAAGTGCAGATAGGCACAGGAGCCGTGCAAGGAGTGCACAGGCCAAGTGAAGTTCAGGGTTGCAAACCTGAGCAAGAGTTGAAGGACTGCTGTTGCAGGCGTGCGCAGGGTCGAAGGGGATTCAAGCACTTGAGGTGGTTGAAGGTTGCCGCAGGGAGTGCATGCAAGGGTCATTTATGAAATATCATGAAGGATTGGCCTTCGAGTTCGTTGAAGGACAGTGCAGGGAAGCTGCGACTGAAAGCCCGTGAGAAGTGTCCTAAGTTCGCACACAGGGGGACAAGTTGGTGAAAGAACACTTAGTCCTTTCATAGGTTTCATCAGGAAGGATGGACGGTTGAAACTCTCCGAGGAGGATTCGCGACATCTTGTGAGTCGTCATATCTCAAGGAGGTGCAGGGGAGATACTGTAAGTATTCCCAAGAGGTTCAAAGCTCAGGAGGGATAGAGTCGTTGATCCAATCTAGCCAGGGCCGTTGGATCTACACGTGAACTTGCATATCGATGTTTCATGGGTTGAAACTCTGAAATATTGCAAAGGGGATCACGAAATCACAATACGCGATATCCTGACAGGTCAGAGGAACAGTGTGGGGGTCAAAAGGGTCAGTAGGTGGACAGGTGGCACTTCTTATCGGAGTTTCGTGGCGAGAAGGCCAGAACCATATGCATTAGAATTCGTGATATTGCAAATTTCGAAATGCCGATGGAGTGAAGGGACCGTTAAAGGGTCAACTCGCGATCGCATCGGAGTTTTGGCGTGTCAGGGTTCGGGAGTTGGTAATACAATTTGCTTGATATAGAGAGTGCCAAAATCGCTATAGGGGAAGTTCCGAAAGGAGAGGGAAAGGGTCAGCGTTGACTTGTATCGGGTTTCGGGGATTCGAGAACCGAACGCTAGACCTTTGGATTCGCGAAATCACAAAGTCCGATCTCCCGATTTGTAAAGAAAGGGGGGTCCCACGAGGATTGTTGTGGGTGAAGAATTCCCGATAGGGAATTAGAAGATACTTTGAGTTCTTCGATCCGTGAAAGAGAGAAGATCTTGTGAGCAGACGTGCTTGCGAGCACGCGACTGCGTCAGTTTCGTATTAGAGATTAGAAGAGCTTTGTTGCTTTCTGTAGTAGGGAGAAGGAAGATTCACCATGCCGCCAAGGAGAAGAGATAGACAATCACCCAATCCAGAGGAGGAAAGGGAGACGTCCATAGGAAGGGGTAGACAGGTGCAGAATCCGGAAGTAGAAAGAGATCTGCATAACATACACGCCAGACTTGTGGACATGGAGATAAGACAAAAACGCACAGATGACGTAGGAGATATCAGTGAGTCTGAAAGTGAAGATGATGCTGGGCATTGAGACGAAGAAGTCACAATAGAAGATGCAACCAATGAATGCTTGATTAAAGTTGTTGCAAGGATGGGTGCAAAGGAGAAGATGGACATTTCTGTTTATGAGGGAAATCTGGATGTAAACGAACTTCTAGACTGGATTAGAGCTCTAGACACATATTTTTACTATGAAGATGTCGAAGAGGACAAGAAGGTCAACCATGCCGTCACGAGATTAAAAGGACATGCAACCTTGTGGTGGGATGAACTACAAGCGGATAGGCATTGCCAAGGCAAGCAAAAGATTAAGAGCTGGGACAGGATGATTGCAAAGATGAAGGTAAAATTCATTCCCAGGGATTATCAAATTTCTCTGTTCAGGAGAATTTAGAACCTGAGACAGAAGATGATGTCAATGAAGGAATATACTGAAGAATTTTACAGGCTGAATATCAGGGCAGGTCATCGTGAAAGCAATGATGAAAAAGTAGATAGGTGTATGAATGGCCTAAGATATGAAATTCAGGATGAGATGAGTATGTTGACCATCCGAATGGCGGAAGATGCTTATCAGATGGCTCTAAAAGTGGAAGAGAAGTTGAGCCGAAAGCAGAGTCAAAGAGGCCGAGGCAGAAGTTAGCCCAGAGGAAAATCAGTTGCCCAGGATAGATATTAGAAGCCCAAGGAAGATTGGAAGAAACCCTAGACTCAGATAGATAGAGGTGGAACCTCACGGCGAGGCCAACAATATGCTGAAAAAAGAGGGAAACATACTAAGCAAAGAGGAGATTATGCTGACAATAACACTTTTCCTCATACTAGAGGTAGAGGAAGAGGAAGAGGTGGAGTAATCACATGCTTCACATGTGGGAAGAATGGGCACAAGTCTTATGAGTGTTCAGAGAAAAATAAAGAGATTGGATAAGCTCACATTGTTGAGGTGCAGAGGCGAGATGTTGAAGCAGAAGACGCTGAAGGCGGAAGATTGTTGATGATGCGAAAAGTCCTTTTGACACTTGAGAAAGAGGTGGAGAGTTCAGTCCAAAGGACCAGGTTTTTTAGGACTGCTTGCAAGACCAAGGATAGGGTATGCAAGGTCATTGTGGACAGCGGTAGCATGGACAATCTTGTTTCAACCGAGATGGTAGAGAAGCTGGAACTGGAGACGACTGAACATCCAAGTCCATATAAAGTTTCGTGGCTACAAAAGGGACATCAGGTAAATGTCACTAAACAATGTTTAGTTGAATTCAAGATAGGAGGATATAATGATAAGATATTATGTGATGTCATTCCTATGGATGTTTGCCATCTATTGCTGGGTAGGCCATGGCAATATAATAGAAATGTGATTCATGATGGGTTAATGAACACATACACCTTGGAGAAGAATGGGAGGACACAAATGTTTCTTCCAATTAAGGATAAGGAGGTAAAAAAGGAACTAAGCAACACTGTACTTCTCATGAGTGGGAAGGAACTCCTTAACGAGGTCAAGAAGAAGGAGGAACCACAATTCATTGTGGTTAGGAAACCAAAAATTGTTCTGACTAGCACAAGAGTGGATGATTTACCAGAGGAGGTTCAGGAACTGCTGGAACAGTTCGTTGACATTGTAGTGGACGAATTACCTCGTTCATTGTCGCCAATCAGAAGTGTGAGTCATCATATTGATCTCATACCAGGAGCCACAGGAGAATGAAGAAGTTAAAAGGGAAGTCCAGGATTTGTTGGACAAAGGTTTAGTCAAGGAAAGCTTGAGTCCATGTGTTGTTCCAACGGTACTCAGTCCGAAGAAAGACGAAGGCTGTAGGATGTGTACCGACTCAAGGGAGATTAACAAGATAACCATCAGGTATAGATTTCCATTGTCGAGGATGGATGATCTGATCTATTTCTTGAGTGGAGCAAAATATTTTTCAAAGATTGATTTGAAAAGTGGTTATCATCAGATCCGCATGAGAGAAGGTGATGAGTGGAAGACGACATTCAAAACAAACAAACATTTGTATGAATGGATTTTTATGCCATTTGGCTTAACAAATGCGCCGAGTACCTTCATGAGGTTGATGAACGAATTCCTGAGGGAGTTCATCAGAAAATTTGTCATTGTGTATTTGGATGACATACTGGTTTACAGTAAGATAGTAGCGGAGCATCTGAAGCATTTGGCTACAGTGATGCAGAAAATGTAGTAGGAGAAGTTGTTGATAAACATGAAGAAATCCTCATTCATGAAGATAGAGCTCATTTATTTAGGATTTTTTATTTCAAAAAATGAGTTGAGGATGGATCCAGATAAGGTGGAAGTGATCAAGAATTGGCCATCACCGAAGAATATCTTTGAGGTGAGAATTTTTCATGGATTGGCTAGTTTCTATCGGAAAGTCATCAGGAATTTCAGTGGAATTAGCACAGCGATGATGGACACAGTGAAGGAAAGACATAAGTGTTTTCACTGGACTGAATAAGCTGAGAAAAGTTTCAATATGTTGAAGAGGAAGATCACAGAACAACCAGTTTTGGTGTTGTCGGATTTCCAGAAGACATTCCAGGTGAAATGCGATGCAAGTGGATTTGCAATCGGGGCAGTCTTGAGTCAGGAAGACAATTCGATAGCATATTTCAGCGAGAAGCTGAATGAAGCGAAGTTGAAATATTCCGCTTATGATAAGGAATTTTACACTATCATTCAGGCACTAAAGAAATGGAGGAATTACTTAATCCCGAAAGAATTTGTCTTGTACAGTGACAACCATGCACTGTAGTTTGTGACTCAACAGGAGAAGTTGAATCAGAAACATGTCAAATGGGTTGAGTACATGCAAAATTTCACTTTTGTGATTAAACATATTTCTGGTACTGCTAACAAAGTGGTTGATGCTTTGAGCAGGAAGTGTTTGTTGTTGCAGGAGTTCAGAGTCAAAACGTTGGGTTTTGATGATCTCAGGGACATGTATGCAGATCATCCAGATTTTAAGGAAGTGTATGAAGCAACTGAGAATCCAATTCTCAGGGATAGGAGCCAATGGATGGACTACATGATCTAGGAAGGATTGTTGTTCAGGGGAAATCAGTTGTGTATTCTGAAATGTTCCATGAGGGAGAATCTGCTGAAGGAGAAACACAGTGGAGGATTGGTAGGGCACTTTGGCCACGACAAGACGTTCACAAAGCTGAATGAGTCATACTTTTGGCCGGGAATGTGAGTTGATGTCAGGAGATTTGTGGACAGATGCATAATTTTCCAGCATTCGAAGGGAAGAAAGTAGAATCCAGGGTTTTATCAACCATTGCCCATACCAGAGAGGCCATGGGATGCAATTAGCTTGGATTTTGTATTGGGGTTGCCAGGGACACAAAGAGGTTGTGATTCAATTTTTGTGGTGGTGGATAGATTTTCCAAAATGGCACACTTCATTCCATGCTAGAAGACCAGTGATGCAACTCACATTGCAAACCTGTTTTTCAAAGAGGTCATTTGACTTCATGGGTTGTCAAAGAGTATAGTTTCAGATCGAGATACGAAATTCGTAGGACATTTTTGGAGGACCTTATGGAAGAAGATGGGAACCAACTTGGCATATAGTTTAGCTTATCATCCTCAGACGGATGGACATACGGAGGTGGTGAACAAAAGTCTGGGAGACTTGCTGAGAAGCTTAGTGACAGAACACCACAGCCAGTGGGACAATATATTACCACAGGCAGAGTTTGCTTATAATGACTCTGTTAATAGGAGTACATGGTAGAGTCCATTTCAGGTTGTTTATGGCATGCAACTGAGAGGAATTTCTGAACTGAGAGAGTCAGAACAGACTACAATTAGGAGCGCTAGTGCAGAAGAATTCGCAGAGGTGATGAGGGAACTTCACAGCCAAGTGAAGGAACTATTGCAAAATTCAAGCCAGGAATATAAACGCAGGGCAGATCAGCACAGAAGACAACTTCAATTTGAGGTTGGTGATTTGGTTCTAGCACATTTGAGGAAAGAAAGGTTCCCAAGAGGAACATACAATAAGTTGAAGATGAAGAAAATTGGGCCATGTAGGGTCTTGAAGAAATTTGGGGCGAATGCTTATGAGATTGAATTACTCGATGGGATCGGAATTTCTCTGATATTCAATATCTCGGATTTGTACCTATATAGAGATGGAGAAGCAAGAGTTGGGATTGAGCAGCCAGTGATCCAGTGGACAAAACAGATGCTAGTTGTAGAAAAGCCGTAGATGGAGTACATACTGGACAAAATAATTGGCAAGAAGACCAGGAGGAAAGAATACTTTGAGTATCTGGTCAAGTGGAAGAATCATCCAGTTGAAGATGCCAGCTGGGAGAGTGAAGCAGAGATACAAAAACATGGACAGACCATGCAGGAGCTCATGGATAGGAGCCCATGAAAGTTTTCAAGCGAGGGAGTATGATGTAGGAGCATCTCCCACATCAAGCGAGCCAGCGCGGAAGCCAAAGGACAGTTGGACAAGCGCCAACACACATTTTGAAATTGCCTTGAAGTTGTTGTGCGATCTTAAATGAGTCATTAAGAGAAGGTGCACTTGTATTATGTAATTGGACCTTGAGCCTTTAGCTCTCGTCCTTAGTAGGTAGGAGGCATTTAAGATAGTTAATGCAGGTAGATAGAATTTTAATTCTAGATTAGACTGTTTGAGAGAACAAGAGGAAAACGAGATATAGACACCCTCATTGTGTATTGTAACATTATTCTGAGCATTGAGAAGAAGAGCATGCAAAGAGTTGTGTAAGATCACCCATGTACATGCATTTGAATTAATAGAAAGAGGTTGATTAAAATTCATAGTTTTGTGTTGTTCTCTGTGTATTGATGTTGAATGATATGCTCATGAATGTTTGCTTCCTGTTATATATTTGCTTTATATGCTGTGTATATGATTTCATGTTTGAGTGTGAAGTCTGAGAGGAAGTAGGAATGAGTTTCAATTGTTTCTCTATCTGAGCTAGAGATTCCTGCAAGGAGTGTAGTTGAAGTGTCTGCAAGGAGTGCATTGACAGAGGGTTCAGATAGAGATAGATTTTTCTCTCATTCATTCAGAAGTGCAGACAGGCACAAGAGCCGTGCAAGGAATTCACAGGCTGAGTGAAGTTCAAGGTTCCAAACCTAAGCAAGAGTTGAAGGACTGCTGATGCAGGCGTGTGCAGGGTCGAAGGGGATTCAATCACTTGAGGTGGTTGAAGGTTGCCGCAAGGAGTGCATGCAAGGGTCATTTATGAAACCTCGGGAAGGATTGGCCTTCGAGTTCGTTGAAGAACAATGCAGGGAAGCTACGACTGAAAGCCCGTGAGAAGCGTCCTAAGTTCGCACGCAGGGGGACAAGTTGGTGAAAGAACACTTAGTCACTTCGTAGGTTTTATCAGGAAGGACAGACAGTTGAAACTCTCCGAGGAGGATTCTGTGAGTCGTTAGATCTCAAGGAGGTGTAGGGGAGATACTGTAAGTATTCCTGAGAGGTTAAAATATCAGGAGGGATAGAGTCGTTGATCCAAGCCAGCCAGGGCCATTGGATCTACACGTGAACTCACATATTGGGGTTTCGTGGGTTGAAACTCTGAAATATTGCAAAGGGAATCACGAAATCGTGATACGTGATATCCCAACAGGTCAGAGGAACAGTGTGGGGGCCACAAGGGTCATTAGGTGGACAGGTGGCACATCTTATCAGAGTTTCATGGAGAGAAGGCCCGAACCATATGCATTAGAATTCACGATATTGCAAATTCCGAAATGTCGATGGAGTGAAGGGACTGTTGAAGGGTCAACTCGCGAGTGCATCGGAGTTTCTGTGTGTCGGGGTTCGGGAGTGGGTAAGACAAGTTGTTTGATATCGCGAGTGCCGAAATCGCAATAGGGGAAGTTCTGATAGGAGAGGGAATGGGTCAGCATTGACTTGTATCGAGTTTCGGGGATTCGAGAACCGAACGCTAGACCTTTGGATTCGCGAAATCGCGAAGTCTGATCTCCTGATTTGTAAAGAAAGGGGGGTCCCACGAGGATTGTTGTGGGTGAAGAATTCCCGATAGGGAATTAGAAGAGCCTTAGAGTTCTTCGGGCCATGAAAGAGAGAAGATCCTATGAGCAGACGTGCTTGCGAGCGCACGACTGCGTCAGTATGTATTTGTAGTTAGGAAATCCAATAGTGATGATATGTTTCTGACATAGAGTGATCTAATGGTTCATATTCTCCTTGATATTAATGACCATTGATATGTGGCTTAACACATGATTGGTCCATGATCTATATTTAAAGAGCATGGAGGGTCATTTTCCGATGATTGATTGTGACAAACTCTGTTGTAAAATATCTCTATAATATTTTTATTTTGCATTAAAAAACTGCTCCAAGCGGTCGCATTGGCTGAGGCAGTGGATGTTTCCCCATAGGGGTTTTAGCACATCAAAACATTGACCTGTTGATCTTTGATATGGTTTTGTGAGTGGTTACTAAAGGTATTCATCCTCTGTTGGAATACTTGTTGTGTCAAACAACATGGATTCATATTCGACATGAAGTATTGATGAAAAAATAACTACAAGTGGACCATATTTCTACTTAGGGGACTGCTTAGTGTCCTGGTTGAGAAAAAATAATTCTTTAGTATCCTTATCCACAACAGAAGAAGAATATATTGTAGTAGCAATATGTTGTACATAGATTCTATGGATGAAGCAAACCCTTCAATACATACAAGTGGGAAATTATGAGCTTATTACGATACTCTATGACAACAACAGTGCTATAATCATCTCAACGATACTCTATTCCTATTAAGTTATAATTTATGTGGGAACAAGTCACAAAAAAGAATATCAAGTTGGATTACACTGGGACAAAATAATAGATTGTAGACATCTTCACAAAGCCTCTTCCTAGGGAGACCTTTGAGTATATTCAACAAAAACTCGGTGTAATTTCTACTCCAAATTGATTTTCATAATATTTTGTAAGAAGAAAAAGGGGAATATTATCAAGGGGAGTTACCCTTTTCCATTGATTTCAAAAAGGGAGAGAAAGATCATAAAACTAGAAGCATGAAGAATGGGGAAGTCATCATGAATATAAGAGGAAAATAGAACCATTGGGATCAGAGCATGAAGACAAGGGGATCAAGATTGTTTTACTAACTTTCCATCAATGAAAAAGGGGGAGATTGTTGAAAATTTGGTTTTCATTCATTTCAACCATAGAAGAATCCTTAAAGAAAATGACAGACGCCCCTAAAAGTGGTTATTATGTGTCCACTTGAATAGGCCTTGAAAATCCTTGAAGGAGCCTTGACATAAGTGTATATAACTCAAAAGTGGTCTCCTTATGGCATATATTTTAAGCATGGTCCTCACGGGATGAGATAACATGTGGTTGTTTCCACATTCCCACTTTTATTTGTTCACAAATGAATCCTTGAAGAAGTCAAGTAAATAAGACCCTAAATCCAAGTGAAGAAGACTGTAAATCCAAGAGAATAATCCAATGAAGTAAAGTAAAGGATCCCTTAATTAAGGTCGGCCATCCTTAAGGAAGAGGTGTGACCCAACATTTTTGACCCTTGGTCACACCCCTTCATGTGGAGAAGACTCATATAAATAAGAGGATCCCAATTTGGCATTAGAATCACACCAATTTGACCTATCCAAGGAAGAAGAGCAAATTTCGAAGGGAAGATGAAGTTGTGTGATGATTTGTTCTAGGGTTTTCTTTGAACGTCATCTTGGAATTTTCAATATCATGTTTTTTCTAGAAAGATTCAGATGGAAAAACTTGTATGTATTTTAGAAGCGATAACAAATTATATTGGGTATGAATTTCAGGTCTTCACTCATTACATTTTTGGATTTATACTCAGTGGAAGTTAGGGTTTTTAAAACTAGGGTTTTCTTCTCCAAAATGACAAAATGAGTCATATTTCCATTTTCGCTATAACTTGTTTTAGGGGACGATTCAAGGAGTGAAACTTGGAGTAATTTTAGAAAAATATATTGAGTAATATTTTGTACAAGTTTCAGATCCTGATTCGTTACAAGTACATATTTATACTTGTTGGAAGTTAGGGTTTGTGACTAATCCATAAACGGGTCCCAAACATCTATTTGAGATAAAATGGTTATATATGAGGCTTGGTAGGTCCAAATTGAATTTCACTTTTTGGATTATAAGGATAAAATATCATAATATCTGAGGTCCAAGTTTTAGAATCATAAACGGAAAATTGATCTCATCGAGAATCTTAGAAGTTTGCATATTTGAGGTATAGTTCTGAGCAGTTTTGTATGTGGATTTAATAAGTGATTTTGGGATTGTATTTGAAGGTTGATTTGACATTTTATCATGATTTAAAATATTACAAGGGTATTGGTGTCTCCTTGTAGTAGGTGCTAGAGAAATCAGGGAGTTGGTGCTTCCATCATGTTGGTTCTTGTAAAATCTCGAAACTACTTAAGAAAAGTTTTCTTGGTTTTCTCCGAGTTCTATTTCCACGTAAAAATATGTGTGAAATGTTTAATGATATTATGTGATGATGAATGACATGAGTAATGGTTATTGTTTATGTAGTTATTTAAGTTTAATATTGTTTAAATAAAAAAATACTAGTTCACCCCCCACATCTCACTATTCTTGAATATTCTAACACAATTATCTGTAGACGAGGCTCACAACTCCTTCCCATTATTTATTCCCTGAATATAGGTTAAGGAAATAAAATAAAAGTGTCTCGTCATCCACATAACTTCGAGACTAAGTGAAAATATAATGAAATGATTCTTTACATGCTAGAAACCCTCATAAAAGAGGAGGATCCCACAAAACATGGGGTCAATTTTATATCCTAGCAAAATGTTCCAATAAAAGGCTGATGTGGAGAGCTTAAAACAAGGTGGAGTATCCTCCCAAGAAATTAAATTCCCAACGTTCCTCTCTTTCAAGTAGAATGTTCTCATAAAAGTGTCGATAATGACCTCCAAAGGGGAAAACCTCCATAAAGTGTACTCAAAGAATGCTCAAATAATGTCCATAAATCCTTCAAATATGTCTCCAAATTATGATCATGTCCATATTGTTGATTAAGGTTGGTTGTCATTGATGTCAACCCTTGAAGAAAGTTGGAGAACCCAGGTTTGGGTAATGGACCCAAGTTTGTTTGATGGATAACCATATGAGTTTCTATATATTTGCAGGTAATACTATTCTATATGGATAGTACATATCATTCCATTTCCAGTGGTATGTGGAACATCACATAACTCCTCACGATTAGAGAGTTATGGCCATGTGAAGTTAGAGAACCCTCATGAGTAATCTAGAAGCCCCAAAAGGTCAAAGTAGTCAAAGTGGTTTAAGAGATTTTTAGAAGGTAAATAATAAAGTGAAGTGATGAGTGTACTATAATTCAAAGTGAATACAAAATAAATTATTTAAATAATAAATTTAATGGAGAAATCACTAAGTAGACAAGTGGTTAGAAGTGGGTTAGCCCTAAAATAAGGAAAGTGGCTTAAGATGGTTAGAAGGTAACCCCTTGAGGTAAAGTGAAGTGATGAGTGTACTATAAGTCAAAGTGGATACAAAATAAATTATTTAAATAATAAATTTAATGGATAAATTACTAATTGGACAAGTGGTTAGAACTTGGTTAACCCTAAAATAAGGAAAGTGGGTTAAGATGGTTAAAAGGTAACCCCTTGAGGAAGCTACACGAAAGTATAAATAAGGGGCAAGGCTCTCTCATTTAAATCACACTTGAGAATATTGAATATCTATAGGTCATTGAGGTAACCAAAGGATATGTAAGCCGAATTTCATAGAGAAGGTGAAGTAAAGAAGGCCGAAATTCAAGGGAGGACAAATTATTTTGATGATGCTTTCTAAGGTATGTTATTTACAGGTCATCTCACCGTTTTTGCAATAACTTTTTTTCTATAATGATTTAGACCATGAAATTGAGAGGCCATTAAGAAAACATATCCAAGTAGTTGTGGTACTAGTTTAAGATTGTGGGTCATTGCATTTTGGGAGTTACACTCCGTGGAAAATAGGATTTGTGGTTAGTCCTAAAACTAATCTAAAATAGGTGTTTCGGGTAAAAACGTCATAAATTCTTCATAACAGATCCAAATTAAGTAAGAAAAATGTGTTGGTTAGAGTTCTATATGTAGTATTCTATGTAAAAGTTTCATATACATACAACAAATATTATGTTTAGGGCACGCTCTGCAAGTTCGCTGTCTAGAATAAGCCAGAATTCAACAAGGTATGCCATTTTTGATATAAATCCTCTTCTCAGAGGTTCCAAGTAATGACACCTGAAGGAATTTCATAAAACACACTAAAGAACATAGTTATGATTATTTAAAGTTAGGGTTGTTGACTAATCCAAAACTAGTCATGTGAGACTAAAGAAAAGTTTGATGGAAATGTTAGTCTATGGTTGTTAAAGTTAAGGAAGGTTTGCAGGTATGTGATCATATACACCAAGTATATTACAGAGTTACAAATCAGATTTGGATGATGAAATTGATGAGGGATTTTGGTTAAGGTACATGTTGGGTACATGGTTGAGACAAGTAGTTGATGAGTTGGAACATACACGAGGTGTATAGTTGATGATGTTGGTACATATTGATGAGTCATAGTTGATGAGTAGTTGATACATGATTGGTACATACTTGGTACATGGTTGGATGCACTTGTTTATGGTACAGGTTGATTACAGGTTTTTTGGTACAAGTTGGTGCATGGTTGATGAACTTGTTTATGGTATAGGTTGATTACAGGTTAGGTATAGGTTGATGCATGGTTCAGTTTTATTGGTATAGGTTGTTTGGTGCAGATTTATTGGTATAGGTTTACAGTAGTATATTTCAAAGTGATAGTGTGACAGTGGTTTCATCATTCTACTTATACATCAGGGTAGTTGGATGGGGCAAGGAAAGGGGGTTGTAGCCACCTTTCGTTTGTAGTCGAAGAACATAGGGGGTTGTAGCTCCTTCTGGTTGTAGCCAGAGAATTGAAGAGTTGGAGGTTCCCTCAGGTTGTAGCCTAAGAAACTAGGGGGTTAGAGCCTCCTTCCAGTCGCAGTTGGAAAACAAAGGAAGTTGGTGCTTTGAATGAATGTAATTCTTCAAGACATATAAGAAAAATCATTTTATGGATTTCTTCCGTTTTGGGTTTCCATGTAAAACACTGGTGTATTGTGTAAGTGTATGATTGTTCATTTGTTCATTTCTTATTTACTCTGCAGTTATTGGATGATAATTCTACATTGATATAACACTTGGATTATACGGTTAAAAATGATTAAATTACTCTATTACTGATTCACCCCCCCTATCAGTAATCCAAGGATTGGTATCAGAGGAGGTTCCTTTAGAAATTAGTTTCACCACTAAAGGTAGATCATGGAGAGAAACAAGTTGTATAAAAATGGAATACCATAGTTTGATGGACAAAAGTATGTATTTTGGAGCATAAGGATGAATACATATATACATGCACAATGATTTGAAATTTGGAAATCAATTCTATATGGACACATATTACTGAAAGTTCCGCCAACAAATGAAAAAGAAATGAAACTTAATCAGAATAATTCCAAAGCCACAAATGCACTTCTGAATGGTCTTGGTGAAATAATGTTCACCAAAGTTGCACATTGTAAATCCACTAAAGATATTTGGGACAAACTTCGAAATATTTATGAAGGAGATTCAAAAGTCAAACTAGCAAAGCTTCAAACTTACAAAGGTCAGTTCGAACAACTAAAGATGAAGGAAGATGAGAATATTGCAGTTTACTTCTTATGAATCGATGAAACAATAAATGCAATCATGGGATTGGGAGAAGAAATTCAAGAATCTGTAATTGTTGAAAAGCTACTAAGAACTCTTCCTATGAGATTTGACCCTAAGATATCAACACTAGAAGAAAGAGTAGATCTAAACTCAATAGGCATGGATGAACTACATGGAATCTTCATAGCATATGAAATGAGAACTGAACAGGAAAATCCATATGTAAAAGAAGCTACCATCAAAGCATCCAAAAGATCAAAGCAAAATGGAAAGCAACAAGAAAAAGAACATAGCAACAATAATGATGTCTCAAAAGATGATGAAGAAGTGGTCAACTTTGTCAAAAGATTGAACAAGAGAACCAATGACATGTATAGAGGTAAGATTCCTTTAATTTGTTTTAATTGTGATGGTATTGGTAATTTTTCTAACAAATTTCCTCATAAGAAAAAGAGAAATGATGAAGGTTACTCAAAAAACAAACAAACATATAAAGGCAAAAGAACCACAAAGAAAGTTTTGAAGAGAATATTATGCACAATGTTGAAATAATGTAACTGCAAAGTGTATTCTAATTATGATTGTTGTACCACACGGGTGTAGACGGATTGGCAAGTGTAGTGTAAATGGAAGGAAATTTGTAATTGAAGTCTCATGTTCGATTCTCACCCGAACTTACTCGTGTGCCATTCTTGTGGGCTGGGTGGTTGCTTCTGGAGTTATAGTGGTAGCCTCCTGGGGATCAACCCCGTGTCACGCGAGTACAAAAACAACGAGTTGCCGATTCCCCCAGTAAAAAAAAAAAAAAAAAAAAAAATTATGATTGTTGTATTATTCATTAGATCAATCCCCTATTGTGGATTGATCATGTCGGCTATTGTAAAAGACCAAATCCCCTTTTGCGGATTGGTCAAAACATAATTGTAATAGGCAGAATAAGAAGTCAGCCCCAGAGTATATTAAAGGTGACTTTAACCACCCAGATTGAGAAGTTGACTCTACCAATGAAAAGACACCTCCACACATGCCATAGTTGTATAAATAAGGAGGCTAGCGCCTCATTTAGACACACACTCACTTGTTCATTGAGGAGCAAGTTTCAGAGCTGCAGTTGGAGAAGAGAGAGAGAAAGAGAGGCACATTCTTGAGAGAGGATTTTTTGTACTTGTTTGAGTGATCTCTTGGCATTGTATTGGCTATCTATAATAAGGAAGTTTTGTTGGGTTTTCTCCCCCATGAGGGTTTCCCAGGATAAATGATGTGTCTCTTTTGATTGTGTATTTCTCAGTGATCCCATCTTATGCTATTATAATCTACTGAAATTAAAAGAACTCCAATAATAGATTAAACCTTAACATGGTTTCGGAGCTAAGCTGAAGAGAGCATCTTTCACAAGAGAAAGTGAAAAACATCACTGTTTTTGTACATGAAAATTAGGGTTTTTTATTGAAGAAGTATTTCAGCCCCAAAACCATCTAGAAAAGTGCGCCCTTCCTCAAGGATCACTTTGGCATCCTCAACGCAAATTTTCAGTGGCTAGATCTCCCAAAAAGCGAAACCCTAGTTTTCACAAAGTACTACAAGTACCAGAAAACCAGAAGCACTAGTCCAAAAATCCGCTGGTCAAATTTAAGGGGGTAAAAGTTGGATTTTCAAAAATCTGACTGCACCAGCTTACTCACCTCAACTCAGAGCATCTATCCCCTGGATCAAAATTTCAAAATTTGAAGTTTGAAAAATTAAGGTTTCCTCATAAAACCCTAAGTTGCAGTTGCAGTCTCAGAATCAGTTACAGTATCAATTGCAGTTGCAGTATCAGTTGCAGTTGTTGTCATATTACCAGTTGTAATCACCCTTGAAGTTCTTAAGAGTTGGTAATCATTACCATTGCTACTAGATCGTGCCTCTACCTGCAAATGTCGTTAGAGGTGTGTACTCACACATGTTTAAATGATTAATCTTTAAAGGGTATTTGCAAGAGAAGGGATATCTTGCCATATATGCAGAAGGATCTCAAGATCCAACACATTCAGAGGAATGATGCAACCCGGGTGTGATTATTCTGATATGCACCTATTTGCTATGAAATTATTTTGATCAGTGTTGCATGTTGTAGCTATGACCATCATTCTAACCTTTGGTCAAAATCTGAGTTAAGGTATTAGATGGATTAAAATTTGAGATCATAGAGTTTATCCTCTAACCCAACCTTTTGTCAAGATAGCATATTGTCATAGTACAAAATATAGGTTGAAGAAAGCACTTGTCATATTGAGTGAAGGAGACTTGGAAAAAATGCAAGCACACTCATTCTTGAGGACAAGGCTCCAGGTTTGATTAATCAAGTTGATAAGATTCAAGGGCACACATGACAAATTGATGACTACCCCTTTACAAGTAACCACTATAGTTGAGATAGCAGTTTTTGTAAAGTATTATACTTCATAGCATGTGAGCATATAGAAGTAAATACTTAATGTAATCATTTTCCCGATACAACTAACACCTCCTCTAGGAGAAACCTCATGTGTTAGTTCTAGGTTGCCATGGAGGAATGTTCGATCACAACACTATAAGAGTGTTGACCTCATTTCGTAGTGTATATATTAGATTTGATCATTGCTTCAGAAAAGCCATGAATGATATCTCTAAAGGAGCTACTGTGATGATTATTTGTGCTATTGCTCTATCCATTATTATCAAAAGGATATTATTCTAGATTGTTGTTTTGTTGACCTTGTTTCAGGTCACAGGTGATAATCCTGAGAAAGCTATAGTGAAGGTTGCAGAAGGCAACATATTATATGATACATGAAGTAGATGATGTACATGACCATATACATTCATGCACCAAAGAAGATGAAGAAGAAACTATCTCTTGAGATTCAGAGTATCTCATATGAATATTGATTGAAAGGAGCAGAAGGCTCCAAAGATGACCGAACATTAGAATGGGAAGTAGAACTCATTTGAAGCCTGACTCAATCTTTCATATTCAGACTTGGTATGCAACACCAAGTTTATCCTGTAAGAGATCAACAGGGATGTGGCCTTTGATGAAGATGGAGTGCTCAAGAAATCAAGAATATGCCAGCTTGAAGAAGTATATGAAGAGGAACTTGTAACTCCTAGAACTACAGAATCAGTGAGGGAGGTTCCAAGAGTTGAAAAACTAGTAAGGGAAATCATAACTTCCCCTGATGAGAAAATTCTAGAAGATCATGACATAGTAGAATTTCAAGAACCTCCTCAGATGACGATATCCCATAAGATAAAGCCTGCTTGGGCTAGGGAGATTATTCAAGATGGAGAGAAGTATGGTGTTCCCGAAGAAACCACGAGATAGGTGAAGAGACTCAATCCATTCTCCAGTTATATGTCTTTGATGTGTGATCCGCTAGAAAAGGAGCCTACCTTCTTTGAAGAAGCCATTCAGAAGAAAGAATGGGCAGATGCCATGACAGAAGAATACCAATCCATAATAAAAAATGATGTATGGGAAATAGTTCCCATACCGAAGAGCAAGGATGTGGTATCTTCCAAATGACTCTTCAAAATAAAACATGTTGTTGATGGAAGTATTGAGAACCATAAAGAAAGATTTGTCTCTCGTGGATTTTCTCAAAAAGAAGGCATTGACTATGAAGAGACATTCTCTCTTGTAGCCAGATACACTTCGATAAGAACCATCATAGCCCTTGCATCTAAGATGAAGTGGAAGTTACACCAAATGGAAGTAAATACAACCTTCCTAAATGGTGTCAACGAAGAAGAAGTGTATATAGAGAAACCTCAAGGATTTGAAGTTGAAGACAAGAAGTCTCATGTCTACAAGCTGAAGAAGGATTTGTACGGATTGAAGCAAGCTCCTAGAGCTTGGAATGGCAAGATAAACAGTTCTCAGATGAGCTTGGTCTTTACCAAGAGTGAAGAAGATTCTAACCTCTACTTCAAGGTTATGAACAATGAGCCTATGATATTACTGTTGTATGTGGATGACTTATTCTTAAATGGAGAAGAAAATCTCATCACCAAATGTAAGAAGAGGCTCGCTTCATAATTTGAGATGAAAGACCTTGGCCTAATGCATTATTTCTTATGTCTTGAGGTATGGCAGAGTCCAGAGAGGATATTCCTTAACCAAGGGAAGTATGCAGTCAAAATCTTGAAGAGATTAGACATGTTAGAGTGAAAGTCCATGAATACACCCATGGAAACGAAGATGAAGCTATTGGTCGACACTTCGTCAAAATTTATTGATGCCATGCTGTATAGACAGATCATTGGATCATTGATGTACTTGACGAACACCAGACCAGATATCTGTTTTGCCGTGAACACCTTGAGTCAGTTTCTGGTAGAACCCAAACATGTTCACCTAGTTGCTGCAAAACATGTGATGAGGTACCTTAAAGGTACATTAGATTGTGGTCTCAGTTATGATGGAGATCAGGATTTCACATTGAGTGGGTACACTGATTCAGATTGAGGCTGGAGGTGTCTCTGACAGGAAGGGAACTTCAGGATGTTGTTTCAATTTGGGATCAACAATGATCTCATGGCAGATTAGGAAGAAATCCAATATTTCTCTCAGTACAATGGAAGTAGAATACATTGCTACATGTTCTATAAGCTGCAAAGCTATATGTCTTCGAAAGTTGTTGACCGATCTATTTGACCTACATATGGAAGCAACCACGATCCTATGTGACAACCATAGCTGCATAAAGATGACAAAGAATCCTGTATTCCATGACAAGTTGAAGCACATAGAGATTTGATATCATTACATTTGTGACATGGTGCAGAGAGGAGCCATAAATCTCCAGTACATTAGCATAGATGAATAAGTTGTGGATGTGTTGACCAAGCCTCTTTCCGATGTGTTGACAAAGCCTCTATCTCGCGTAAAGTTTGAGCACTTTCGAGATAAGATTGGTATAGTCCGAAAGGACCTTCCTCGAAAGGGGGAGTAGTGTTGTGATGAGATATATCTAGTACTATGCTTCCAGCCTCACTGTTGTGACGTAAATCCAGTCTAGTTGTTGTGTTGAGATGTGCCTAGTACTGTGCTTCCATCTTAACCGCTGTGACGTAAATAAAGTCTAGTTGTTGTGTTGAGATATGCCTAGAACTGTGCTTCCAGCCTAACCGTTTTGACATAAAGCAAGTCTAGTTGTTGAGTTGAGATATGTCTAGCATTGTGCTTCCATTTTAATTGTTGTGGAGTAAAGCCAATCTAGTAACATGCTTCCAAATTTATTGCTGTGATGAAAAGCAAGATGAGTACCATGCTTCCAGCTTTATTGCTGTGACGAAAAGCAAGACGAGTACCATGCTTCCAGCTTTATTGTTTTGACGAAAAGAAAGACAAGTACCATGATTCCATCTTAATTGTTGTGATGAAAAGCAAGACAAGTAACATGCTTCCATCTTGATCGCTGTGACGAAAAGCAAGCCGAGTATTGTGCTTCTAGCTTGATAGCTGTGACGTAAAGCTAGTCTAGTATTGTGTTTTCCAACTTAATTGTTGTGTGGTGTTTTCCAGCTTAATTTTTGTGTGGTGTTTTCCAGCTTAATTGTTCTGAAGTGTTGCCAACCTCATGCTATGATGATGTGTTGCCAGGTTTTGTGTTGTGATATTGTTGCTTTTGATGTTGTATCAACCTTGTGTTGTTATTGATGATGAGGATGTATTAGTGTTATACTAATCCATGTCGATGCAGTTGATGATAATGATGCTACTTCAGCCTCTTGATGAAGATGATGATGATGATGCCACTTCATCTCCTGAGTTCTTGCTGAAGATGATGATGATGATGCCACTTCAGTTCCTGAGTTCTTGCTGAATATGATGATGATGATGCCACTTCAGCTCATGAGTTCTTGTTGAAGAAGATGATGATGATGCCACTTCATCTCCTGAGTTCTTGCTGAAGATGATGACGATGATGTCACTTCAGCTCATGAGTTCTTACTGAAGATGATGATGATGATGCCAATTTAGCTACGGATTCCTTGCTGAAGATGATGATGATGATATTATTTCAGCTTTAATGTTGAATATGATGATGATGTTACCTTAGCCTTATACCAATGAGGATGATGATGCTACTCCAGCTCCATGTTGTGTTGATGATTCCCTAGCCTCTGTGTTGTGTTGATGATGAGAAAAACTTTTGATGATTTATATATATGCCAGTTAGTGTTCCAAGATGATATTGATGATCATGTCCTCTCACCCACCTGATGTCGTTGATGATGTTGTCCTCTCTCTTGCCTAATGCTATTATAAAATACCCTTCTTGTTAAGGGGGAGTGTTGAAATAATGTAACTGCAAAGTGTATTCTAATTATTATTGTTTTATTATTCATTATATCAATCCCCTATTGTGGATTGATCATGTCTGCTATTGTAAAACACCAAATACCCTTTTGCGGATTGGTCAAAACATAATTGTAATAGGCAGAATAAGAATTTGGCCCCAGAATATATTAAAGGTGGCTTTAACCACCTAGATTGAGAAGTTGGCTCTGCTAGTGAAAAGACACCTCCACACATGCCAGAGTTGTATAAATAAGGAGGGTAGTGCCTCATTTAGACAAACACTCACTTGTTCATTGAAAAGTAAGTTTTGGAGATGCAGTTGGAGAAGAGAGAGAGAGAGAGAGAGAGAGAGAGAGAGAGAGAGAGAGAGAGGTGCATTCTTGGGAGAGGACTTTCTATATTTGTTCGAGTTATCTCTTAGCATTGTATTGGTTATCTTTAATAAGGAAGTTTTGTTGGGTTTTCTCCCCCATGAGGGTTTCCCAAGATAAATGATGTTTCTCTTATGATTGTGTATTTCTCAGTGATCCTATCTTATGCTATTGTTATCTATTGAAATTCAAAGAACTCTAATAATAGCTTAAACCTTAACACACCAAATAAGACATCTCATCATCAGATGAAGTTGAAGTCAGTGAAAATGATACGGAAAGAGTTCTATTCATGGCAGTAGAAGACTTTGATAAAGAAGACTCCGAAGAAGAATATGAAGAAGTCGAAGAAGAAATTGAAGAGGAAAAAATTGACTACCGAGAGGAATTTTTGAGTGGCATAGAAGTTATAAGAAGAGAAAAGAGGAAAAACAAGAAGCTACAAGTGGAACTAGACAAGAAAGAATACATTCGGAAATTAGAACAAATGATCACAAATTTAAAGGTTCAAGTTGAAGAAGATAAAAGAATTGAAGAATCACTCAAAGAACAGCTAGAAGGAAGAGACATGATCATTGAAAATTTGTAAGAAGATATTGTCACATTAAGAAAGGATCTTCAAAAGAAAAATATGCAGAACAACTCAAAAGTTTTGAATGACATTATCAGCAGTCAAAGGCCTAATCATGACAAGTATGGACTTCAATACAATTAGACATAAAAGGGATCAAGCTCCAAAACAACAGAACAAGAAACATATCCAAAATGATATGCATAAACAATCAAAGGGGATAGGAATTTCTATAGAGAAAATTACAGGGAAACTCCTCCAATGAGAAGATTAAGATTTCATAATCAATGATCAATTGAAACAGATAGGTCTCAGGAAGAAGAAGGATTCATAAGAGCACCTCCTTTCAGAAAATCTTCATCTCCTAGGTATCAAACTATTTTTTTTGGTTTATGTTATGCATCTAATAATTTTGGACATAAATATGTGAATGCAGAGCTAACAACAAGAACATAAACAAATTTGAAAGTCACACACAAAAGGGTTATCCAAGAAGACCTAGCGAAATATAGAGAAAAAGTTACAACAGGTTGGAATCATTAAGCACTGAAGTGGAATGCCAAATGTGTAACAAATTTGGACACAAGGCCAAAGATTGCAGAATGACAATCCCTCCTAGAGAACCACAACATAACAACAACAATCATAGACATGAACCTCAGAAAAGGACATGGATAAGAAAGCAGGATCAATACAACAATGAAGAATGCACACTCGCTCTACAAGCTAAGTAGAAGAAACACGGTTGGTATGTTGACAATGGATGTTCAAAACACATGACAGGTGATAGACATAGGTTTCTTACATTAAGAAAGGAAATAGATGGATCATTCTCCTTTGGAAATGATGATTCAGCTAAAATCATTGGAAAAGGCACAGTCAGAATTGCAAACAAGAATACAAAAGAAAAAAATGTTCTACTAGTAGAAGATATGAAACATAATCTTCTAAGTGTGAGTCAAATGTGTGACCAAGTTCACAAAATTACTTTCGATTCACAAAATTACAAGATAATAAAAGAAGGTTGAGGAAAATTGATTGCTACAACTACGAGAACTTCAAGAAACATCTATGTGTTAAGTAAAATTGGAAATGAAAAGTGTTGTCTAGGAAAGGAATATGAAATTTGGCTATGGAAAAGAAGAATGGGTCACATACATTTTGATAAACTTGTCAAAGTCAACAAAAGAGAAGCAGTGAGAGAAATGTCCCAGATCACAAAACCAACCAAAACTTTATGCAAGCATTGTAAACAAGGAAATGAAACAAATACCGGGTTCAAATCAAAGGAATATTCAACAACAAGACCATTGGAAATTGTGCATACTGATCTAGTTGGATCAACTACAACAAAGGGTTTAAAATGTGAGAAATACTTTATGTTATTAGTTGATGATTATACAAGAATGAATGCAGTTTTCTTTCTCAAGAATAAGTCATAAGATTTTGAAAACTTCAAAATCTACAAGGAAATGGTTGAAAATTAAATGGATTCAAAAATCAAGTGCTTGAGATATGATAAGGGAGGAGATTTCACTTCAAAGGAATTTATGGACTATTGCAATAGTCATGGAATAAAAAGACAATTCTTCATTTCTAGGACACCTCAATAGAATGGAGTTGTTGAAAGAAAGAACAAGATAGTACAAGAAATGGCTCGAACAATGCTAATGGATTCCAAATTGACAAATATTTTTTGGACACAGGAAGTGCATACAAAAGTTCACATTCAAAACAGAGTAATTCACAGAAACAAAACTAACAAAAATCCCTATGAGCTATGGAAAGGAAGACTAACAAATGTGAAGCACTTCAGATTTTTTGGAAGTAAATGCTACATCAAAAGAGAATATGGCAGAATGGGAAAGTTTGACTCTCATGCGGACAAAGGAGTAATTGTTGGTTACTCAAGTACAAGTAAAGAATACAAGTGTTACAACCTAGGATTGAAAAATGTTGTGGAAAGCATCAACGTAACAATTGATGAAACAAGTAGACAAGAATTAAAGGAAGAAGAAAATGAATCAATGGAACAACTTTATGAAGAAGAAACAAAATATGAAAAAGAAGTAGAAGGGGAATATGAAGAGAATCTGATAGAAGAAGAAGATCAAGTTCAACAAGTGCCTCCAAAGACACCTAGCAGATGAGTACAAAAGAATCATCCTTTAGATTAGATTATCGGAAACAAAGATGCAAGAGTTGAGACTAGAAGAAGAATCTTTTCACTAGAACAAACACACCTAGCACTCTCATCTATGATTGAACCATCTTGTTTTAAAGAGGCAAACAAGGATGAATTTTGGAATAAGGCCATGGATGAAGAATTGGATCAAATAGAGAAAAATGACACTTGGGAATTGGTTCCAAGACCAAAGGATAAAAATTTGATGGGCATAAAGTGGGTATACATGAATAAATTGAATGAACATGGACATGTTACAACTAAAAAAACTAGATTGGTATATATGCACAGGTTGAAGGAATCGACTTTGAAGAGACATTTTCCCTAGTTGCCAGAATGGAAGCAATATGATTTCTTTTAGCTTATGCATGCTCCAAAAATATTAAAGTGTATCAAATAGACGTAAAATCATCTTTTATGAATGGTGAACTTGAAGAAGAAGTCTACATTGAAAAACCAGAAGGATTTCAGCTGTTAGAGAATGTAAATTATGTGTGTAAATTAAAGAAGGCCTTGTATGGTCTAAAATAGGCTCCTAGTATCTAGAGAATGGTACACTAGACTGAAGAAATATCTACAACAAGCAGGGTTCAGAAAAGGAAATGAAGACATCAACCTCTACATCAAGGTAAGTCGAGATAGTATTTTATTAATTGTAGTTTATGTTGATGATATTATTTTTGGTAGTGATGATGACATGTTAAGCCAGACATTTGCAAAGGATATGAAGAATGAATTTGAAATTTCATTACTTGGAGAACTATCCTTCTTTCTGGGACTTCAGATACGTCAAAGAAACCAAGGAATTTTTATTTCTCAAACCAAGTATATCAGAGAAATGCTAAAGAGGTTCGGAATGGAAGATTGCAAACCAATTATCACTCCCATGCAAATCAATTTCAAGTTGAGCAAAGATGATGATTCAAAGTCTACAGATCAGAGGAAATACAGGTCAATGATTGGTAGCCTACTATATGTGATAACATCCAAACCATATTTAATGCAAGATGTTGGACAGTTGGCACGATTTCAAGAAGCACCAATTGAATCACATGTATTAGTATTGAAGAGGATTTTTAGATGTCTCAAAGGAATAAAAGAGTTTGGATTATGGTATTCAAAAGGAAAGGATCTATCACTTATTTCCTAAACAGATGCATATTGAGAAGGTTGTATTGATGATTGACAAAGCATCAATGGAGCATCGTTCTACTTGGGTGAGTGTTAAGTATCATGTCTAAGAAATAAACAATCATCAATATATTTATCTACAACCAAGGCAGATTATATTGCAACATCAACAAGTTGTACATAGGTTCTTTGGATGAAACAAAATATGACAGATATACAGCTTGAGTATGATGAGCCCATTCCAATCTATTGGGATAATAAAAGTGCCATAAGTATCTCAAAGAACTCGGTGATGCACTCCAAGACGAAGAAAATTCCAATCAAGTATCACTCTCTACAAGAACAAGTTGCAGGAAATAACATCATAGTTGAGTATGTGGGAACAAAAGAACAAGTGGCATACATCTTTACAAAACAACTTCCACAAGAAACCTTTGAGTATCTTCACTAGAGACTCGGAGCTATTTGTACTCCAAAATTAATTCTTTTGAATGATTATCTTATATTTATTAGATGTACATGAGGAAGCACCATAAAGAGGATAGATCATTTATAGGGAGCATCCCCAAATGGAAAAATACCTTTTCCATTGATGACAAAGGGGAGAGATTTATCAGATGCAGAGGACAGAGGCATGGTTCCAAGGGGAGCATGAGAGATATAACTTCAGTATTGCATGACATGATTTCATTGTTGCATCAGAGTGTTTCCATCAATGCCAAAGGGGGAGATTGTTGATTAAGGTTGGTTGTCATTGATGTCAACCCTTAAAGAAAGTTGCAGAAACTAGGTTTGGGTAATGAACCCAAGTTTGTTTGATAGATAACGGTATGAGTTTTGATATATTTTATATGGATAGTACATGTCATTCCATTTCTAGTGGTATGTGGAACGTCACATAACTCCTCACAGTTAGAGAGTTATGGCCATGTGAAGTTGGAGAACCCTCATGAGTCATCTAGAAGCCCCAAAAGGTGAAAGTAGTCAAAGAGGTTTAAGAGATTTTTAGAAGGTAAATAATAAAGTGAAGTGATGAGTGTACTATAATTCAAAGTGAATACAAAACAAAATATTTAAATAATAAAGTTAATGGAGAAATTACTAAGTTCACAAGTGGTTAGAAGTGGTTTAGCCCTAAAATAAGGAAAGTGGTTTAAGATGGTTAAAAGGTAACCCATTGAGGTAAACTGAAGTGATGAGTGTACTATAAGTCAAAGTGGATACAAAATAAATTATTTAAATAATAAATTTAATGGATAAATTACTAATTGGACAAGTGGTTAGAAGTTGGTTAACCCTAAAATAAGGAAAGTGGGTTAAGATGGTTAAAAGGTAACCCCTTGAGGAAGCTACATGAAAGTATAAATAAGAGACAAGACTCTCTCATTTCAATCAAACTTGAGAATATTGAATATATACAGGTGACTAAGATAACCAAAGGATATTTAAGCTGAATTTTAGAGAGAAGGTGAAGTAAAGAATGTCGAAATTCAAGGGAGGATAAATTCTTTTGATGATGTTTTCTAAGGTATGTTATTTACAGGTCATCTCACCATTTTTATAATAATGTTTTTTCTAGAATGACTCAGACCATGAAATTGAGAGGCCATTCAGACAACATATACAAGTAGTTGTGGTACGAATTTCATCTTTTGAGTCATTGTATTTTTGGAGTTACACTCCGTGGAATATAGGGTTTGTGGCTAGTCTTAAAACTAGTATAAAACATGTGTTTCGGGTAAAAATGTCATAACGTCTTCCTAATAGATCCAAATTAATTAATAAAAATTGTTTTGATTACAGTATAGTATATAGTATTATGTGTAAAATGTTTAGATCCATACAACAAATATTTCATATGGGTCATGCTCTACAAGTTCACTCTCTAGAATAAGCCAAAATTCAACAAGGTGTGCCATTTTTGCTATTACTGCTTTTCTGAGAGGTTCCAAGTAGTGACACCTGGATGAATTTCATAAAACAAACTGAAGAACATTGTGTATTATTTTGATATCTTTATTCATTACAAGTACATAATTATGATTATTTCAAGTCAGTGTTGTTGACTAATCCAAAACTAGTCATGTGAGACTAAAGAAAATTTTGATGGAAATGTTACTCTCTTGTTGTTAAAGTTAAAGAAGGTTTGCAGGTATGTGATCATATACACTAGGTCTATTACAAATTTACAAATCAGATTTGGATGATGAAATTGATGAGGGCTTTTGGTTGAGGTACATGTTGGGTACATGGTTGAGACAAGTAGTTGATGAGTTGGCACATACATGAGGTATATAGTTGATGATTTTGGTACATATTGATGAGTCACATTTGATGAGTAGTTGATACATGATTGGTACATAATTGGTACATGGTTAGATGCACTTGTTTATGGTACAGGTTGATTACAGGTTGTTTGGTACAGGTTGGTGCATGGTTGATGCACTTTTTTATGGTACAGGTTGATTACAAGTTGAGGTACAGGTTGATGGATGGTTGATGCATGGTTCAAGTTTATTGGTACAGGTTGTTTGGTGTAGATTTATTGGTATAGGTTTACAGTAGTGTATCCCAAAGTGATAGTGTGACAGTGGTTCCATCATTCTAATTATAAGCCAGGGAGGTTGGACGGGGGAAGGATAGGTGGTTGTAGCCACCTTTCGATTGTAGCCGGAGAACATAGGGGGTTGTAGCCTCCTTCTGGTTGTAGCTAGAGAATTTGGGAGTTGGAGCTTCCCTCAGGTTGTATCCTGAGAAGCTAGGGGGTTGGAGCCTCCTTCCAGTTGCAGTTGGAAAAGAAAGCAAGTTGGTGCTTCCAATGAATGTAATTATTCAAGACATATAAGAAAAAGAATTACGTGGTTTTATCCCTCTTTGGGTTTCCACGTAAAACATTGGTGTACTGTGTATGTGTATGATTGTTCATTTGTTCATTTCTTATTTACTCTACAGTTATTGGATGATAATGCTACATTGGTATAACGCTTGGATTATATGGTTAAAAATGATTAATTTACTCTATTATTGATTCACCCCCCCTCTCAGTAATCCAACACACATATAAGTTCAAGGAACCTCCATGAAGCATGGGAGTGACCCTCCAAGTAAAAAATAAGTCATAAAACCCCCAACAACATCAACCAGTCAACCCTCAAATTATATAAATGACATCTCAAAAAGTGATGAAAGAAGAGAAACATTCTAGGATCTCACATGTGACATGTGTAGAGAATGTTCATATTTGCAAAATGAGCCCACATATGCTACAAATGATGTGACCAATGCCTCAAAAGATGTGTATTTCCTTGACAACTATGACAATGCCTTGAGAGAAGTTAAGCTAAGTAATCATATTCATAATCATCTTCGAGGGCCCATGAACAAAGTATGGTACCTACATAATAACGAGAGGGTCCATGTGGGGTCAAATAGGCGTGATAAACCATGGGTGTGAAACCCATACAAACCATAATCACCTTTTACATACAAAAAATAATAAGTGAATAGTTAGGGCCTTGTAAATCATGTATCCTAGTAGATCCACCTCAAGATTCATGTATACCTACTTAGGACTTAAATTCCTGACTTGGAGGGAGTTACCACCTCCAAGGGATAGTCGGCCAGAGTAATAAAACCAAGCACCTTGAGAATTAGTACTAGAATAACATGTCATGACCATCCACCTAAGGGGATCTAGGAAACCAACTAACCAACACTTGTACATAAATCATTCAATCCTCGACTCATACAAAGAAATCATCACACTTTGAACTCATAAGAATGGTCACATCTTGTGAAAAAATGTAAGGTACACTATAAGAATCTAATTTGTAAAAGAATCCATTGCACAAAATACCATAACAAGTTTTGGTCCCAAATGAAGCTATACACATCATCATATTCAAAGGTACCACCTGCAATGATTCTGAAATGATGTTACACATATTATCATATTCAAAATACCTTAGTCAATAATGACCTTAAAAGTTTCACAAATTGTAAGGTAGTGGGCCTTTGGATTTTAACTCTAGTTGTAGATGCACCATCACTTAAATCATTTGTTATGTTTTATGCTTCATTTGTTTTGCATTATGTTTTGAAATTTGGGTCCAATGCACATTACACTACCTACTTCTTGAAAGTTGGGATGTATGACCCACTACTCCAGGATACCATCAATGATTATTATTAGAATTTTCAACAATGCCTATTAACTTTCGTAGTTCATATTGGCTTAAGATTCGCATTGAATCTGAAGTGCAATGTACGATGAGATTAAATTATCACTCTCTTTGCATACTTTAATATGTATACATAAAAATTGTACATTATCCATTATAATTAAAAAAGCATTCATGTCATTCTCTATAAATGAACTCATAAAAAAAAAAACATATATTATATTATAATAATTAAAATACAAACATCATATTGATGGGTTGAAATGAACTAGGTCAATAGTAGGGGTTACCCCCAATGAGAAGTCCTTATTATATCTCATATCATTTTCAATGTGGAGCCCATCCGAATTCTGGCATGGAAGCCATTATCGATTTTGGGATTTACAAGTTGTAGCCTACTCCACCAATTATAATGTTCTAAATAAAAAATGAAATGCAACTAATGTAAGCTGCAAATGCATGTGTCTAGACATGACCAATAGTAACTAGGAAAAAAACATTGAAGCGCACATGCTCTGGTCAATGACCCATAAATTAGTTCATTGTGAATAAACAAAAGAATATGAGCAAATGATTGCAAACCCAGAACAATCTAGCACTAAAACAACCATGTATAGTCATATGCTCATAGGTTCAAACAAAAATTTCAAGAGAACATAAATAAGAATCCAAAAACTACACATAAGAATAGTCTATAGTGTGAGATATTTTTTTACACAACTCCAATTCTAAGAAAAAACAATAAAATAGTCCATAGTAGATACAAACAAAAACATGAGTTCTCCAAAAAATGGCTTGGACAAAAGTGGCTTCTCCTCATTAAAATTTCCATCAATAGTACATGAAAGACTCCAAAGAAAAAAAATCCCTTACTCAAAATTTATAAAATTTATAATCATTTACAAAATCACTACCCTCTCTTGGCTTGGTGGCCAAGTGGTAGTTTTAGTTTCATTCATGAAACCACCCCTCTCATTTCTTGGCCTTCCAAATTACATATCTCCTTAGAAGTTGAACATTTTCTTTTGCATAACTATCAAAAATACTTCTTTTCAATAATCTTTCCTACTTCCCCTTTATCCTTTTATTTTTGAAATATGGACCCATTTTACATTTGTCTCTTTCTCATAAAGTATGGCTAAAGTATTATTGCATAACTTTAACCATTTCATCTTTGATCTTTTTGTCCTCTGTGACCTCTAATGATCAATATTAAATCCTTTTGATCATCCACTCTTTATGAAGGTTAATGAAATGTTAAGTTCTCATTGGCTTTGCTCATTATTGTATACATGAAAGCTTTGATTTTGGTTAGTCCTAGAGCCTAAGAATTCTTCCCTTTTCTCTTCTTTCAAGTACATTGAATCTCTAGTAAACAATAAGTGGATGAAATGATTACATTCTAGAGAGTATTTATTGTTATCATGGATATTTAGTCTCACCCTTAGTCGGTTTCCTATTTCAATATTCGATGTTTAAATGTCATTGGCCACAATGTTCATAACGTGAGGGCCTCTCACATCCTGTGTCCACACCCAATATCAATGCCTGGGAATTTTAGGAACTTCAAAGAAGCTCGATCTTGAACATGAATGCTCATATTCAAAGGCCACTAAAAAAATTCTAGTAGAGTCAATACCTAGGCATGTGATGGATCCATTATGTCCATGGAAAGAAAATTCATTGTTTTGACCTATAACTCTCGAAATTTCAAACAAATGAGAGAGATCAGGAATTTCTTTCCAACCTTTCATAAAATCCTTAGTTCCACAATCTGATTACTATATCATATCCTCCAGTAAAAATGAGATTTGCAAATGCTAGAACACAAACACACTATATGAATTCAATATGGCCATGGAAAACATATACTTTGGATCGACCTAGAAAATCCTTGTTATGAGCTTCTCTATCAAGGTAGAGCTCTCGCCATATTTTTTAGTGGAAAGGAAGATATTTCAGAAGGTTCTTCAAGGTGAAGGAAGCCCTCATCTCTCACAAAATTCCTATGTCACACCCATTTTAACTTTCAGTGTGATATGCCCTATGTCACACTCGTTTTAACTTTCTATGTGAAATGCCTTGTGTCACACCTCTCTTAAAATTTGGTGTGATATACACTATGTGGCACGAATTTTAACTTTTAGTGTGATATGTTTCTCAACCTTTCAATACTTAGTTTTAAGTTTTATTTCCTTAAAAAAAAATTGGATTGATGTGCCTCCTTATGAAACTTTGGTATATGCTCACTTTAATTTCATGTGTATTGCATTAAAAAAGATTTGGTGCAACATGTCATTAAAGTTTGGAAATCATATGTATCACAGTGAAGGAAAGTTTGAGAAAGTGCAATGTGTCACACAAAAGGAAACTTTGGCGCACTGTGATAGCACCAAAAGAGGTTCGTTGAGCAATTTATCATGCAAATGGAAACTTTTGGTTCATGTGATACATCGCATGATTTTTTTTTTCTTTGTGATACATCGATAGAAATAAAAACTTCATTTCATGCTATATGTCGCAAGGAAGGAAACATTCTAAGCATGCGATGACAATGAGGATGTAAAAGATTTCACTTATAAATTTCCATTTTCCCTGATAAAGGAAACTTTGAAGTGATGAAATATCTCATGAATACAAGTGCTTTTCATGTGATATGTGTTGTGTCACCGACAGTCATGTAATGTGTGATACATTTGCAAGGAGGAAAATTTATCTAAGATGCAAAAAATATTTTTTGTTTAATTTTTGGAAAATTTTCTAAAGGGAAAAAAAAAATTGCTCAAGCTAAGGAAAAAATAAAAACAAGCCTTTAAGGAGTCTAATGAGTTTCAAAGGAAAAAGAATCGGGACAAGCTTCATAACCAAAAACTTCAAAGTAAAGGAAGACAATCCATAGTAAAGTTCATGAAGATTTGTAAGTCCAAAATAAAGGAGGAGCCCTATGCTATCTGGGTCTCCAAAATAGTATGGGGGATTGTTGATACCTCAACACATCAATAGTTGAGTGGGTAACTTCCACCATTATAGTCAAGCATAGTCAACAATGGTGAACCATGTTAACATGGTCTACTATAGTCAATAACAATCAACCTTTATCAATGATAGTTAACGATGGCCAACCATGCTCAACAAAATTCGACCAGAATCAACATGGTCAACCATAGTCAAACATAGTAAAAAGTATTCAAACATGGTTAACCATGGTCAACATTAGTCATTTGTTGTCAAACAACACCAATCATTGTCAACCATAGTCAAACATAGTAAAAAATATTCAAACATGGTTAACCATGGTCAACATTAGTCATTTGTTGTCAAACAACAATAATCATTGTCAACCAAAGTCAATCATAGTTAGCCATAGAAAAACATAGTCAACCAAAACCAACCATAGTCAAACATGGTCAACAAAAGTGAACCATATTTAACTATAGTCAAATGTGGTCAACCATAGTGAACCATGGTCAAGCATGGTCAACCATATTCAAACATGGTCAACCATGGTCAAACCATTGCCAACCATAACTAAACATGGTCAATAATTGTCAACCATAACTAGACAATGAACTACAATTAATCATGGTCAAACATGGTCAACCATAATTAATCATGGTCAACCATAGTTAACCAAAGTAATTTTTTGTCAATTAAAGTTAAACATGGTCGACCATAGTCAATGATGATCAAACATGGTGAATCATAGTAAAGCATGGAGAACCATACTAAAAAATGGTTAACCATAATCAACCATAGTCAAACATGGTCAACCATAGCCAAGCATGGTTAGTAATAGTCAAACTATAATCAACCATTGTTAAACATGCTCAACCATAATAAAAAATAGTGAACAATGATCAACCATGATCAACCAATATAAAAAATTGGTCAAACATAGGTAATCAAAGTCAAACCTTAGTCAATCATACTTATTCAAAGTAAAATATCATAGATATTCAATATTATTGATATTAATATTTTAATTTACAAATCTATCATAAAAATGATTCATTTATAGAAATTGATGTGAGTTATCACCATTACTTAAAAGGTGTATATATATCTTTCACTATCCAAACATGTAAAAGCATCTTACTCCTAATATAAATGAGCACCTACCTTTGAAAGTTCTCTATATAGAGCCACTAAATAGGAAAACACATCTACCCTCTTCTATGTTTTGGTATTTTTAGTCAGAATTTGGTGATATAAATATGAAAGAAATTGTAATTTTTTATTGTTTAAATTGTATTTCTGAATGTATAAATGGATTAAACATACTTAAAACCCATAAAAAAATTTGATTATATAAACGCAACAATCAAATCTATAAATTCCACAATTTATCACAAGATTTCAAACTAAATTAAATAGATGAAATAAAAAATAACCAAAACTTAAAACTTTTAAAATACAATTTTTTATAAACCCAAATATTACAAATAATATTTTATAACCAATGATGTGACCCAACTCCAACTGAACCCATTCTACAAAATAACGTGACAAGGTCCTCTCCCCAATACATTATCATATTCAAAGTGATGACATCCAAACCTTACCAAATGATGTTTTACACATATTATAATATTCAAAAGCTGAAAGGCCAATGGTCAGTGATGACCTCCAAAGCCGCCCAAGTTGCAGGGGGCAGTGGGTTCTTGGATTTTAATTCTGTATACAGGTATGCCATCGCTGAAACCGTTTATTATGTTATCTGCTTTGTTTTTTCTGCATTATATTTTGAAATGTCGGTCCAATGCACCGTGCACTGCGTGTTTCTGGAAACCGGAAATGGATGGTATACTACTACACGCAGCTATTTCTAATTGCTATTAGAATTTTCGTACAGATCAAGCCCTCCTCCAATAAAACCAGAACCTCTGGCCGGCTCCAACGACGAGATAACCTCCCCAGTCCGCAAACCCTCCAACGGTACACTTGAAGAAACACCCTGAATATGGCAAACAAACCCCGATTCTGGCAGATCGTTGGAACTACCGCACTAAGTACCTGAATTAAGGCTCGCATCCAGTCTGTAAGTATGAATAATTGTGCCATTGCTTTACTCCATGAAACCTCGACCAGAAATAAGTATAACAATATCGTTGGATTCCAATGATAATTAAAAAATAAAAACACATAATTATTGCCAGGTCATTCACTGCACATGAAGTCAGAAGCAAATCATATATTATATTATAGTGAGTGAAATGAGCAGGTATCGTCCACCATTAATGGTGACCACATAGCGTAGATGTAACCCAAAATACAAAATATATGTAAAGAGTTTATGTGATGATGAATTACATGATTAATGCTTTTTGTTTATATAGTTATTTTAGTTTAAAATTGTTGAAATGACTTTATATTAATTTTCCTCCCACATTTTAGTATTTTTGAATATTCTAATACTTTTATTTACAGATGAGGTTCACAATTGCTTCTCATTATTTATTTTCTGAATATAGGTTAAGGAAATAATTCACATAACTTGGAGATTGAGTGAAAATATAATGAAAGGATGCTTTACATTTTAGAAACCTTCATAAAAGAGGAGGATCCCACAAAAAATCGGGTCGATTTTATCTCCTAGCACAATGTTCTAAGAAAAGGTTGATGTGGAGATCTTAAAACAAGGTGGAGTAACCTCCCAAGCAATTAAATTCTCAATGTTCCTCTCCTCCAAGTGGATTTTTCTCATAAAAGTGTGGATAATGACCTCAAAAGGGGACAACTTCCACAAAGTGTGCTCAAAGAATGCTCAAATAATGTCCATAAATCCTTCAAATATGTCTCCAAATTATGACCATGTCCATATATAAGTTCAAGGCACCTCCATCAAGCATGGGAGTGACCCTCCAAGTAAAAAACTGAGTCATAAAACTCCAACAACAACAACCAATCAACCCTCGAATTATGTAAATGACATATTAAAAAGTGATGAAGGAAGAGAAACATTCTAGGATCTCACATGTGACATGTGTGGAGAATGTACATCTCTGTAAAAGAATCCCACATATGCTACAAAGGATGTGACCAATGCCTCAAAATATGTTTATTTCCTTGAGAACTATGACACTGTCTTGAGAGAAGTGAAACTAGTTTCTTAATTTTCAGAATCATCTCTGAGGGCCCATGAACAAAGTGTGGTACGTACATAAGAAAGAGGGGGTCAATGTGGGGTAAAATAGGTGTGATAAACCATTGGTGTGGCAACCCGTACAAACCATAATCACATTTTACATAGAAAAAAGAATAAGTGAATAGTTAGGGCCTTGTAAATCATGTATCATAGTAGATCCACCTAAGAATTCACATATACCTGCTTAGGACTTAAATTCCTGACTTGGAGGGAGTTACCACCTCCAAGGGATAGTCGGCCAAAGCAATAAAATCAAGCACCTTGAGAATTGGGACTAAAATAGCATGCCTTGACCACCCACCTAAGGAGATCTAGGAAACCAACTAACCAACACTGGTACATAAATCATTCCATCATGGACACATACAAAGAAATCATCACACTTTGAGCTCATCAGAATGATCACATCTCATAAAAAAATGTAGGATACACTACAATAATCTAAGATGTAAAAGAATCCACTGTACAAAATACCATAACAGGTTCTCATCCCAAATGATGCTATACACATCATCATATTCAAAGACACCCCTCCAACGATTTTGAAATGATGTTACACATATTATCATATTCAAAATCCCAAAATCCCTTAGTCAATAATGACCTTAAAAGTTTCCCAAATGGTAAGGTAGTGGGCCCTTGGATTTTAACTCTAGTTGTAGACGCCATCACTGAAATCATTTGTTATGTTTTCTGGTTCATTTGTTTTTCATTATGTTTTTAAATTTTGGTCTAATGCACATTACACTACCTACTTCTTGAAAGTTGTATGACCCACTACTTCAGGAAACCATCAATGATTATTATTAGAATTTTCAACAATGCCTATTAACTTTCGTAGTTCATCTTGGCTTAAGATTATCATTGAATCTGAAGTTGAATGTACGATGACCTTAAATTCTCATGCTCTTTGTAGATTGTAATATGTTTTATATATGTATACTAAGAAATTATACATTATAATTAACTTTTTTTTCATGTCATTCATTATAAATGAACTAAAAAAAAAAAACATATATTATATTATAGTAAGTAAAATCCAAAAATCCTATTGATGGGTTGAAATGACTTAGGTCAATAGTAGGGGTTACCCTCAATGAGATGTCCTTACTATACCTCATATCATTTGGAATGGGGAGCTCATATGAATTCTGGCATGGAAACCATTACTAATTTTGGGGTTTACCAGTTGTAGCATGCTCCACCAATTCTGATTTTCTAAACTAAAGAATGAAATGCAACTAATGTATGATGTAAATGCATGCATCTATACATGACCAATGGTAACTAGGAAGAAAGCACTAAACCACACATGCTTATGTCAATGACCCATAAATTGGTTCACTCTGAATAAAGACAAGAATATGAGCAAATGATTCCAAACCGAGAGAAATCTAGCATTAAAGCAACCATCTATAGCCCTATGCTCATAGGTTCAAACATACATTTCGAGAGAACATAAATAAGAATCCAACAACTACACATAATAATAGTCTATAGTGTGATATACTTTCTCACACAACTTCAATTCTAAGAAAAAGCAACAGAATAGTCCATAGTAGATACACACAGAAACAAGAGTTCTCCAAAAATGGCTTGGACAAAAGTGGTTTATCCTCATCAAAAGTTCCATCAATAGTACATGAGAGACTCTAAATAAAAGAAGTCCCTTACTTCTTAGAATTTATAACATTTATAATCATTTACAAAATAACAACCCTCTCTTAGCCTAGTGGCCAAGTAATTGTTTTAGTTTCATTCACAAAACCACCCCTCTCATTTCTTGGCCTTCCAAATTACATATCTCCTTAGAAGTTGAACATTTTCTTTTTCATAACTATCAAAATACTTTTTTTCGAGAATCTTTCCTACTTCCCCTTGTATCCTTTTATTTTTGAAATATGGACCCATTTTACATTTGTCTCTTTCTCATGAAGTATGGTTAAAGTATTATTTCATAACTTTAACCATTTCACTTTTGATCTTTTCATCCTCTATGACCTCTAATGATCAATATTAAATCCTTTTTATCATCCACTGTTTATGAAGGTCAATGAAAAGTTAATTTCTCATTGGCTTTCCTCATTCTTGTATACATCAAAGCTTCGATTTTGGTTAGTCCTAGAGCCTAAGTATTCTTCCCTTTTCTCTTATTAAAACTACTTTGAATCTCCAATAAACAAAAAGTGGATGAAACGTTTACATTCTAGAGATAATGCATTTCCATCATGGACATTTAGCATCACCCTCAGTCGATTTCCTATTTCAATATTCGATGTTTAAATGTCACTGACCACGATTTTCATAACACGAGGGCCTCTCACATCCTGTGTCCACATCCAATCTCCATGCATGAGAATTTTAGGCACTTCAAAGAAGTTACATCTCGAACATGAATGCTCATATCCAAAACAATTATAAATTCTAGTAGAGTCAAGACCCAGGCATGTGATGGATCCATTATGTCCATGGAAGGAAAATTCAATGTTTTGACGTATAATTCCCGAAATGTCAAACAAATGAGAGAGATCATGAATTTATTTCCAACCTCTCATAAAATCCTTAGTTCCACAATCTGATTACTATATCATATCCTCTAGTAAAAATGAGATGTTCAGATGCTAGAACAAAAGCACACTATATGAGTTCAATATGGCCATGGAAAACATCTACTTTGGATTGACCTAGAAAATCCTTGCTATGAGCTTCTCTATCAAGGTATATCTCTCTCCATATTTTTTAGTGGCAAGGAATATATTTTAGAATGTTCTTCAAGGTGAAGGAATCCCTCATCTCTCATAAAATTCCAATGTCACACCCTTTTTAACTTTCAATGTGAAATGCCCTATGTCGTACCCATTTTAACTTTCTTTGTGAAATGCCTTGTGTCACACTCTCTTAAAATGTGTTGTGATATACCCTATATGGCACGAAATTTAACTTTTAGTGCGATATGTTTTTCAACCTTGAAATCCTTAGTTTTAAGCTTTATTTCTTTAAAAAACAATTGGATTAATGCCCCCGCTTATGAAACTTTGGTTTATGCTCACTTCAATTTCATGTGTATTGCATTAAAAATGATTTGGTGTGACATGTCATTAAAGTTTGGAAACCATATGCATGACAGTGAAGGAAAGTTTGAGAAAGTGCAATGTGTCACACAAAAGGAAACTTTGGCGCACTGTGATAGCACCAAAAGAGGTTCGTTGAGCGATATGTCATGCAAGTAGAAACTTTTGGTTCATGTGATACATCGCATGGATTTTTTTTTCTTTGTGATACATTGAGAGAAATAAAAACTTCAGCTCATGCAATATGTCGCAAGGAAGGAAACATTCTAAATATGCGATGATAATGAGGATGTAAAAAAATTCACTTATAAATTTCCCTTTTCCATGATAAAGGAAACTTTGAAGTGATGCAATATGTCATGAACAAAAGTGGTTTTCATGTAATATGTGTTGTGTCACTCAGAAATTCATTTTAGGTGTGACACATTTGCAAGGAGAAAAAATTCTCTAAGATGCAAAAAACAAGTTTTGTACAATTTTTGGAAAAAATTCTAAGGGAAAAAAAAAGCTTGCTCAAGCTGAGGAAAAAGTAAAAACAATCCTTTGAGGAGCCTAATGAGTTTCAAAGGAAAACAAATCAGGGAAAGCTTCATAACCAAAAACTTCAAAGTAAAGGAACACAATCCATAGTAAAGTTCATGAAGATTTGGAAGTACAAAATAAAAGAAAATCCCTATGCTATTTTTGTCTCCATCATATGTTGGAGCCAAAAATAGTATGGGGGGTTGTTTCTAGCTCAACACATCAATAGTTCAATGGGTAACTTCCACTATTATAGTCAAGCATAGTCAAAAATGGTGAACCATGTTAACACGTTCTACTATAGTCAATAAAAATCAACCTTTATCAATGATAGTTAACGATGGCCAACCATGCTTAACAAAATTCGACCAGAATCAACATGGTCAACCATAGTCAAACATAGTAAAAAATAGTTAAACATGGTTAACCATGGTCAACATTAGTCATTTTTGGTCAAACAACACTAATCATTGTCACCCTTGGTCAACATTAGTCATTTGTGGTCAAACAACACCAATCATTGTTAACCAAAGTCGACCATAGTCAAACATGGTCAACAAAACTGAACAAAACTGAACCATAGGAAAATATAGTCAACCATAAGAAAATATAGTCAACCAAAACCATCCATAGTCAAACATGGTGAACAAAACTGAACCATATTTAGCCATAGTCAAATATGGTCAACGATAGTGAACCATGGTCAACCATAGTCAAACATGGTCAACATGGTCAAACCATTGTTAACCATAACTAAACATGGTCAATAATTGTTAACCATGGCCAACCATAATTAGACATAGTGAAATACAATCAACCATGTTCAAACATAGTCAACCACAATTAATCATGGTCATAAACCACAATTAATCATGGAAAACTATAGTTAACCAAAGTAATTTTTTGTCAATTAAATTAAAACATGGTCAAGCATAGTCAATGATGGTCAAACATGGTGAATCATAGTAAACCATGGAGAACCATAGTCAACAATGGTTAACCATAATCAACCATAGTCAAACATGGTCAACCATAGCCAAGCCTGGTTAGTAATAGTCAAACTATAATCAACCATTGTTAAACATGCTCAACCATAATCAAAGATAGTGAACAATGATCAACCAATATAAAAAATTGTCAATCATAGGTAATCAAAGTCAAACCTTAGTCAATCACACTCAATCAAAGTAAAACATCATAGATATTTCAATATTATTGATATTAATATTTTAATTTACAAATCTACCATAGAAATGATTAATTTATAGAAATTGATGTGAGTTATCACCATTACTTAAAAAGTGTATATATATATATATATATATATATATATATATATATATATATATAT
>ML784640.1:92686-180942 GCA_009831015.1 Picea engelmannii | reverse complement strand
AAACCATCTTACTCCTAATATAAATGAGCACCGACCCTTGAAATTTCTCTATATAGAACCACTAAATAGGAAAGCACATCTACCCTCTTCTATGTTTTGGTATTTTTAGTGAGAATTTGGTGATATAAATCTGAGAGAAATTGCAATTTTCTATTGTTTAAATTTTATTTTTGAATATATAAATGGATTAGGCATGCTGAAAACCCATAGAGAAGTGGATTTCAAATTAAATTAAATGAATGATGTAAAAAATAACCAAAACTTAAAACATTTAAACTACAATGTTTTATAAACCCAAATATTACATATAATATTTTATAAACCAGTTACCAAAAATTTAAAAATTGAAGTATGGATGTGACAAACCCAAATCCAACTAAACCCATTCTACAAAACAAGTGCAACATGGTAGTGTAGTCCTTGCCTAGTTGAATTGGGAATAAATGCAGATGGATGGGGTAAAATTTGCGGGGGCAGATGGAAATTGCAGCACAAATGTGGCAAGCATGAAGGACAGGTGGTAACCATGCAAGATATGACACGTGCCCTTTAGAGTCGGCTTTATTTTTTGAAACTATATAATACATCTTGCTATGTTAGAAATGTCCGTTCTTTCCAGTTTTGTCTCTTCAATGTTTTATATGTTTAGTGTATATTTTGAAATGGTTAGAGTTACGTAAAATTTCCATATAGTTGTTTGTATATGTGTCAGGAGAAAAAAAACTATATGCATAGCAATAGAAAAAGATATGCATGAAAAAAAGATAATTCAAATTAAATAAACAAAAAAAAATTGGCGTTCAGCATAGTTGAAGATAAAAATTTAGGAGCATATAAATATAAAAGGAGATAAAAAAATAGTGCTATTTGGAATATATCGAAAAATAAAAGTGTGTTACAAATTTCTGGAAATTTAAATGCGTTAGTCATATAGACTGACATTGGGGCTCCCACATAACTAGCAGAAAAAGATATGCATGAGAAAAAGACAACTCAAATAAATTAAATAGAATGTCTTGACATTCAACATAGTTGAAGATAAAAATTTAGGAGCACTTAAATATAAAAGGAGATAAAAAATAGTTTTATTTGGAATATATAAAAAAATAATAGTTTGTTACATATTCCTGGAAATTTAAATTCATTTGTCATATAGACTCGGATTGGATCTCTCGCGGACCATAAGAGGAATATGTACAAGAAATAGGACTTTGGAAAGAAGAAGTGGGCAATGGTAAAGTGTAATACCTCAGAAAAAGAAATGGGAAGGTATCAGTCTTTCGCTGGAGATTTCTATTCAAAAAAGGTGGAATAACTAGATTGATAAACAAAGAAGGATGTCAGCAGTATAGACTTACAACTATGGTAGATATCAACATTTTTTCTATTTGCTTACCGATGCCTTTTCCTGTTTCCTTTCGTCGGCAACTTGCTTCAACTATGTCTCGACGAATTCTTCAATGTAGGCTTTCAAGGGGGTGACGTTGATCTCATTTCGTATTTTTATGCTAAAAAGTTCCATTTCTAATTCACTTAGATCAATAGAAAGATTACAAAGAGCTTGATGAATGTCTCCATTATGTAACAAATAGCCGACTATCCAGTTGTCAACGTCATCTTCACCATATTCAAGAACCCTGTAAAATTTGTCTAAAGACAACGCATTAAAATTATCAACTTCTTTATCGAAAGCTTGCTTGGTCAACCTCAATGAGTTGACGATTAAGTTGGGATCCTGGAACCCGTTGGTCCTTCCAGCTAAGTTTATTTTGGTCATTTTTGTGAACAATGTTTCTTTCGTTGATATTGCTTGCTCACATGATTGGACAATGAGATCCACGTTCTTCACCTTCTCTTTCCAACATGCTTCTAATTGAGTGATCTAGATTTTGGAGGGGAGATCATGTTGTCTTCTTTTCGTGTCTACCATGTTGTTGACATGAAAGGAAAAATGGATGAGTGTGTGCAAATAGAAAGTTTCTTCATTTTGTAAATTCGTCTATAGAAGTTCGAGCAAGTTATTTGCGCTCGTTCCTAGGGAATCCATAGCTTGGGATGTTTCCTAGGAATTAGTAATCAGTTTCATTTTTTCTTGATATTTTTCTCCGCATATCCTCTGCACGATGCGAGGAAGCTGGAGGATATTTTTAACTCTTCTGCAGTGGTGGCAGGCATGGCTATTGCCAAAGTACTAGCAAGAAATGGAATAGGAATCAAATATTCCTCTAATTCCTTGATCCGGTCCTTTAGTCTGGCATTTTTGGCCTCAATTACTCCATTGAAATCATCAAGACCATCTCTGGTTGCTCTGTGAATTCCAGAGATTTGGGACGGATGCATGTTTGCAAGGTCAAATTCTGAATGATATTTTCGTTTCTTATTCTTTACATATCTCTTTTCAATTATTAATTTTTTAGATTCGCTTTCAAAAGAAACACTTTGGAATACAAAGGATTCATCTTCGTCAAAAATTCTGGTACCAACTATGTACATTGGCCCGCTATGCTGAATGGCATCTCCCAACTCATCAAGGTTGTAGAATATGCTATCCATATCAGTGTTAAGTTCCATGTTCTGACTTTCAATTTCAGGTTCTTCCGCCTCCCTTACAATTCTTTTTATTTTCTTCTCCATGGGAAGCTTGTGAGAACTATCAATTTTAGGATGAACCTCCTCCATTGGAAGAACTTTGGTTTGCTTTGTTACTATGGTAGGCCATTGGAGCAATTATTTTTTACTGTGGTAGTTCTGGTCCTCACGCCCATAGATGTTCACTGTATCTCCACAGAACTGTTGTCAAGCTGGTGCCATTAGTTTACGAGAATGTCCATTTTCTCCAGACAATGCTTGAAAAGAACAAATGGAGGGGATAATATAACCCCTGGAAATGTTGGTTCAATGCATGTGAATGGAAAATCTCCTCTAGCTCTTCGCTCATTAATGACAATCTCTATGCATGATAGAAGATGAGTTGTTAGAAGTAAAGCTTAATTATTGCATACTTAGAAGTGAGAAGGTGGTGGTTATGATGAAAAACAATTAAGGATTGGAGGTTTCGTGAATGAGACAAGATGAGGACGTGCGAATGAAATCCCATGGTATTTGAAATTAGCACTCGGAAGGGATAAAAAAACCCTCCACAAATCTTGGTTTAATGCGTATTAATGGAAGATCTTCTCAAGCATTTTGCCCATTAGTGAAAATTTACACGGTTCCTGCATGATGAGATGTTAGAATTAAATATTATTAATTACATATTTAGAAATTGTACATATATATATATATATATATATATATATAAACATTTTTTTATTATAAACAAGTGTGAAGGTGACGAAGACGTGGAAGAGCAAGCAAGGAATGGCCAAGTATGAAAATCAGTTGGACGAGCCTCAAAATATGTTTACATGAGATAATGAGGAGAGGTGAGTGTCCAATGGTGAAATTGCATGAGCCGAAATGTTTGACTGCAAAACATGTAAAATGGAAGAGGGCATGATGGTACAGTTCATTTGACGGTTTGTATATTTGCAGAATTACGGGAAAGTGGCTATGTATGGAATAGGGAAACTGTCGGTCGGGCTCATTTTCAGAATTAGGGTTTGAATATTTCGTGAACGAGCCAACCCAAGGTCCCGCGAATGACATTCCATGGTGTTTGAAATCAACACTCGGAAACGATAATATAACCTTCCGTAAATCTTGGTTTAATGCGTATTAATGGGAGATCTCTACAAATCTTAGTTTCTTTCAAAAGGGCAGGACCTAACGACTTAATGTAGTTTTTTTATTATAAATAAGACTCTTTTATTATAAACAAGTGCAAATAAGGAATGGAAAAATATGGAAAGAGGTCGCATAGTTTTCAAAATACAGGGAATTCTCAGTAGAGGTGAGGGCCAATGATCAAATTGTATGTTTCGGAAATTTTAACTGCGAAATGCGTAAAAGGGAAGAGTGCAAGGAAGGAATGGGGAAGTATGAAAAGCGGTCGTATGGGTTTCAAAATAGTGTTAAAAGGGATTGTTACTAGAGGTGAATACCGATGTTCAAATTGTATGTATCGGAATTTTTTACTGCAAAATGCGTAAAAGGGAAGAGTGTATGGTGGGGCGGCCCAACAACCGGTTTATATAATTGTGAAATTGTCGGTGTTGTTTGCATGTCACAGAACAATGGAAGGGAAATATTTAGTCTGTGTGTCCAAGAACTGACAATGGAAAAAGTGACCAAGTATGGAACAGGGAAACAGTTGGTCGGACTTGGTTGGAAAGAAGTGTGAAGGTGGCAAGCACAGGAAAAAATAACTATGAATTGGATATTTCATGAACCCGCCAACCCGATGATCCACGAAAGAGATTCATACAAATGGAGAAGTATGGAAAGTAGATGGAGGGGCTTCAAAATGGGGTGACAATAGTTGCACAGGAGATGTGAGGACCCAATGGTCAAACTGTAGTTCTTGAAACTTCTGCGTGAAAACTATGTAATGGGGAAGAGGGTATGATGTGACAGTCCAGTTGTAAATTTGTATATCACGGAAGTCTGGGTGCTCTTTGGATGTGACAGAACAATGGAAGTTCACCCTAGAACCCGCCTACCTAGGAATCCACAATCAGAAATGTGGCTAGGTATGAAATGGGGAAGTGGTAGGTTGGAGTCATGATATAAAGCATAAGTGTAAATGTGAAGCCATGTGTGAAAAGAGAAACGGGAATTTGGTTTAAGTATAGAAGAGGGAAAAGAATGGCTAATATATTCAAATCTGTAATATATATCCCATTTTCTAGCAAGATCTTTTCTGGATGTTTTTGGAGAAGTTGTAAACTTATTTCATTTACTTGGAAATAAGTGTGAAGGTAGCAAGCACAAGAAAAAATGACTAGGAATTGGAAATTTTCTAAACCTGCCAACCTGACGATCCACGAAAGAGATTCCAAGAGATGGAAGTGTGGAAAGTATCCAGACGACCTTCAAAATAGGGTGTGTGGAGTTCCTGAGGAGATGTGAGGCCCTGATGATCAAATTGTATGTATTGCATTTTTTGAGTGCAAAATGTCTAACACAGAAGAGACGATGTTTTTGGAATTCAGAAGTGAATTTGTACATCGTAGAAGCCAGAGTTTTGTTTGCAGGTCAAGGAATACTGGAACTGCTATGCGCCTATCCGGGAACCCGCAAGTGAAAAAATTCATTGAGTATGCAATAGGGAAATGGTATTCAAATTATACCTGCTATATTGATATTTGTAATAGATATCTCGTTACTTGGTAGGATATTTTATGCATGTTTCTAGAGAAATTCTCTATGAATAGTTACTATGATTGTCGCCTAGAGGCATGGTGAGTTGTTCAGATTAAATATCAGTTATTGCATAGTTGGAAAGAAGTGTGAATGTGATAGGAATAGGAAACAATGACTAGGAACTGGAGGCATGAAAGAGATTCCAAGAAACGACTAAGTATGGAAAGCAGGTGAACGGAGTCGAAAATGTGGTCACAATAGCTGCCCAAGAGACATGAAGACCTGAAGGTCAAATTATCGGTAATTTGTGTATTGCAAAAGTCTCGGTGTTGTTTGCAGGTCACAGAACAATGGAAGTGCAATGTAGAGTGCGCGTTTTCAGAAATCCACAATCTGAAAAGTTGCTAGGTATGGAATGGGAAGCGGTCGGTCAAATGGAAAAATATATTCGAAAAAATGGCGAAATATCAAAAGAGGATGAACGTGTTTGAAAATGGGGTGAAAATAGTTATATAGGAGACGTGAGGACCATACGGTCAAATTGTATGTCTTGAAACTTTTGAAAGAAAATTGTCTAACTGGGCAGAGGGTATGATGTGAGAGTTTGGTTGTAAATTTGTATATAGCGGAAGTCTGGGTGCTCTTTGGAGGTCACGGAACAATGGAAGTGAAATCTAGAATGCGTGTTCCCCTGAATCCATGACCAGAAATGTGGCTAGGTATGGAATGGAGAAGCGAGCAGCCGGAATCAGAGGAGACGTGAGGACCTGACGATCAAATTGTAGGTCTTGAAAATTTTGAGAACAAATTGTATAATGGGGTAGAGGGTATGATGTGAGATTCTGGTTTCAAATTTGTATATCACAAAAGTCTGGGTGCTCTTTGGACGTCACGAAACAATGGAAATGCAATCTAGAGTGCATGTCCCCCTGAATCCACGATCAGAAATGTGGCTAGGTATGGAATGGGGAAGTGGGCGGTCGAAGTCACGATATAAAAGAACGAGTACAAATCTGAAGTCATGAGTCCGCTATCCCATGAAGCTAGAGCCTTTTAGGAAAACAATCAAGTAACAAGGATAAAGTAGAGGAAAAAGAGAAACATGAATTTGGTTAAGTATAGAAGACAAAAATAAGGGCTAGTATATTCAAATCTGTAATAGATATTCCATTTGCTAGAAAGACATTTTCTGTATGTTTTTGGAGTTGTATACTTTTTTTTTTTTGTTTGTTAATTTGTGCGGAACCTGCTGGAAACGTGATTAACCTGTGGCTTGAGAAACCGCGACTCAGGGGCATCTAAGCCGTCAAAATCACCCGGGGATCACACCCGGCCTGAGCCACACCAACCCTTAACATGGTTGGATTTTTTGTCCCCGCAGGTTTCGAACCGGTGAATTTAACATCACGAAGTGGCTTAACAACACACTCCGTCACCGACTGTTCTACACCTCGGGGACAAAGTTGTATAATTATTGCATATACTTTGAAAAATCCATTGCAAAACCATGATTTTCTAGTCCAATATTGTATCCACTTAATCGTTTTCTATTGTGCTTTTACCATTAAAAATGTTGTGAGCAGATGCTTTGTTGAAGATTAGTTTTTATCGGAACTTGTGGACATGAGTATGCACTTGATACATTGTTGCATGAATTTGATATATTAACTTGCATGAACACGGGGACCAATCAACCCGTGGGCAATCCAGGAGGACGAGAAAGTTAGGTCCAAGTTTAAAGGGATTTTGTTTATATATATTTAAAATGCATTCATATTAATTTATCTTAATAGATTATTTGTGATCCAAATGTAAAACATGTTCGAATTTGAATGGTGTTATGGGCTCACAATTTTTTTCTCAAATCCATAAGCAACAGAGAAAAAAATATATGAATTTTCATTTCATATATCCAAGAATATTCTGAAATATAGGAAGCTATAATATATGCACAATATAGAACAAGAACATGTACAACGAAATGAGTTAATTTTAAGAAGAAATAGATATTTCAAATAACAAAACCAAATATTGAACATCACCATAGAACAACCTCAAATATTTATATTCAGATAAACTGGGTCACAAAATACAATTGAGAATACTTCCCAAAAAACAGTTGTCTTCGAATTTGCAAAAAAATGTATAGTTCATTACATATTGTGAAAAATAGAAATGCATGTGACATAATGACTGGAATTGGGATTGTTGCGGACTACAAAGGAAAGATGTATAAGAATGAAGTTTGTAGAAAGAACAAAGTGGGAGATGGAAACAACAATCCCTGGCTAGAAGAAAAAGAAAATTGTTAGTTCTTGGTCAAAACTTTGTTAGAGTAAGTGGATGGAAGCATAAGAATGTGATTAGTATCAACTTACTATGACGTTGTCCCATGCCTTGTCATTTTCTTGTTGATGTCCTTTTATGGATTTCCTCGGCTTTGAGCTTCATTGGTTATCTGGTAGACAACCTTTTTGAACCATTCTTTGATGTATCTCCTGATGCGCGCTACGTTGATTTCATGGTGGATTTTATATCGAACAATTCACTTTGGAAGTACCTCAGATCAATAGATAGGTTGTGCAATGCTTCTTGAATATCTTGGTTTTTAATCGCATAACCAACTTGCCAGGTTTTCATGTCATCTTCACCATATTCAAGAATGCCATAGAAATTTTCAAATGACATTTTTTTTATAGATATGAACTTGATCGTCAAATGCTAGCTTGGTTAAAAACAACGATTTGAATATCAATTTAGGGTCTTGGACCTCATTGGTGCTAGAATTGTGTTGTGCTTGGGTGAGTCATTGGTACTGATACCAAGATCATATAGGATGGTGTCAGTGAAAGAATTGTTGAAGTTCTTCTTGACCATGAAATGCCTGACTTTATAAGGCAGAGAGATGAATTGAATTTTTCTTTTTTCATGGGAAAAATGCAACCAGTAGATGTACTACCTTGCTATTCCAAAAAAAAACATTGCACCAGATATGTGACATGGGTAAATTTTATAGTTCATCTTCTTACACATAGATAGTCCAGGGAATGGGTAACAATTCGCCATGGCGAAAATTAGATAAGATGACATAAAGAATTTATTTTTCCTTTTGTATTGAAATAACTGGGAAGAAATTTCAATGGAAATCAACTTGCCACAATGGAAGATGGCTTCCTCCTTCACTGTAAAATATAAAATATACAGAATCATACGAGAGATGTTGGATGCAGTTTATTGTCTTTTTATCCTCATGAAAAGCCATGCAATTTGCCAAAAAATGTTTTTAAATGCACTAACATGTATTATGGCTATGTCCCAGGGAGTGCGTGTTGGGTTCTCCAAAAACTTCGGCAAGAGGTCCAATTCATGACCATGCTTATTTAAGGAATGTATACAGTTATTTCCCTTGTAATTAGTCATTGGGTTGGGAAGTGGTAACATATTTTGAAATACTTGAGGGTATAGGGAGACGTGGGAAAGGTTGCCCAATTGGATAATCCCCTGGTTCAGAATATAGTTATTGGTGCAGCACATGACAAGCTCCTTAAAGGAAAAAACTTTCGCGGACAAAATTTGTCACTGCAATTCCATATGTCGACATAACTTTCTTTTGGGCAAAAGGGGACGAGTAGTAGTAGCCATAAGCTATGGCGCAGTGAAAATTGTGGTCCTCGCTCCCAAAAATATTAAGGTTATCTCCACATAAATGTTGTTGAGCTACATCCATAAGTTGATGAGAACATTACTTTGCTTGTCATAGTATTTAAAATGGATGGTGCAACATCATAATATAATCTCCGATAAATCTTGGTTCAATGTGTTTTAATGGGAGATGTCCTCGACCTTTTCACCTTTTAATGTCAATCTTTTCGATGTGTCTGGTTAGTCATGACTAATAAAGGCATAATTAATGTACATTGAGAAGTGCATGAAGTTGGCGAGGATGGACGAAAGCGAAAACTGCTCCAGACCATTTTGTGTACCTGGAAGCCTAGAAACCCGCGAATCTGTGAGAACATGAGCTGAACAATCCACTAAGTATGGAAAGATGGGGTACAATTCTTTCAAAAAGTCTGAGGTAAATAACCATTTTTCCAAACTGATATTGCATTCTTGCTATGTTGATGTCGTAAAAAAACTAAAATAAGAAACTGATCAGATTCCATAATATTCTCCCATTAATGCATTTTAATGATAGATGTCCTTGAGCTTTCCACATATTAATGCCAATCTTTTCGAACATCTATGATGAGTTGTCACTAGTTAAATCATATTTAATGTGCATTGGGAAGGGATGAAGGTGGCAGGGATGGAGGGGAGTAAAAAATTCTTTGGTACTCTTTTGAACGTGGGAGTTTGTGGTCGAATTTTAGATCACCCAAGTTTTGGATGCAATATGTATACTCCGAACATGGTGCATGAGAGTTCAATAACGCCTACCCGGGAACCCGCAGCCATAAAATTGGCAAAGTAAGGAAACGAAAGCGGTCGATCAGACTCATTATGTCAAGATATAGATGGATATAGAATTTGTGAGTCCAACACTTGGGAACCTGCTATTATAGAGGTCGAATTGTAGATCAACTAAGTTTTGGATGCAATATGTATAATCCAAACATGGTGCATGAGAGTTCGATAACGCCTACCCGGGAACCAGCATCCATAAAATTGGCTAAGTATGGAAATGAAAGCATTCAGTCAGACTCATGATGTCAAGATATAGACGGGTATAGAATTTGTGAGTTTGACACCTGGGAACCCTCTATCATAGAGGTTGAATTCTAGATCACCCAAGTTTTGGATGAAATATGTATACTCTGAACATGGTGCATGAGAGTTCGATAACGCCTACTCAGTAATGCTTGCCCGAGAACCCGTAGTCATAAAATTAGCTAAGTAAGGAAACGAAAGTGGTCAGTCAGACACGTGATGTCAAGATATAGATGCATATAGAATATGTGAGTCTGCCACCTGTGAACCTGCTATCATAAAAATGTGACTAAGTATAGAAGAGAAAAAAAAAAAAACAGAGCCAAGAAATTTATGCTCGATAGACGAACACCTCGTCTGATAATTGTCAAGTGATAGATATACATCGACTATGTGGAATGAGAGTTTGGGGCATGGGAGTTCCATAGGGCCTAGCAGAGAACCGATTGACATAAAATTTACCAAGTATTGAAATGAACAGTAGCCAGTTGGACTCGTGATGCAAAGATATAGATGGATATTGAATTCTGAGTCTGCAACCCTAGGAACCCGCAAGCATAGACATGAGACTATACTATTTATAGAAGCAAAAACAGATAATAGAGAGGAATAATAAAAGGGAAAAAGTGGAAAGTCGAGGGTCGAATTGTATATAACCGAAGTTTCGGGTGCAAGATGTATATGACGAACACGGATCATGAGAGTTCGATGGCACTTACGCAGGAACGTGTGAGCATAAAATTCGCCAAGTATGAAAACGAATGGCAGTTGGTCGAACTCCTGATGTAAAGATATAGATGGACATGGAATTTGTCACTCCACCAGCCTGGGAACCCACAAGGATGGAAATGGGACTAAGTATAGAACTAGAAACGGATAATAGAGAGGAAGAAGATAAAGGAGAACAAATAACTATAGAAGAGAAAAAAGAAAGGAAGCAAAGAACTCTATGGGTTACAGATCAACACATAGTGTGCTAATTATCAAGCGATAGAAACACATCAAATATGGGAAAAACATATAGCTAGACAAATTGGAGAACGTATGCAGATCATAGTTTTTTTGCAACCATACCAATGGAGTCTCGGGCATACACAATGTATTTGTGGCAACACATTGCAATCCATCCTTGTGCCCAATCACTGTGTTCTTCTTTCAAACTAGCAACATACAGAATATAATGGACATCAAAGCAAGTTTCTACATAGGAACACATGAGAAAACACAGCATGACAGAAAATAGAATTGACATAAATAAAAGTCAATATACATGAAGATATGGAGTATCCAAGGAAAATAAAAACAGAGCTACAAATTAGTGTAACAAATATAGACAGAGTAAATGAAAAACAATTGGATGTGGAACATGGGTAGAAATATGCACCTTTGCATGGATTCTTCTAAACTTATGGTTAAGACTTCTTTGTCGTGTCCAGTTCTCCACTTTGTTTCTATGAAAAAAAGCACAAAACAAAATGTATATGAACATAAGTTCACATGTAAAGAAAAAAGCGAGGAATATGTACATAGAGTAAATAAAATAGAATAAAAGGAATAGAGTAACAAATAGTGCTAGAAGAATATACCATTTTATTTTTTTTGGTTTTTTCTTGTTTATCCATGATTGTGTATATATAATTTTTTTGTGTAAAACAAGTTTGTGCCCAAAATCAATTATAGAGCAGGTAAAACCATGAAGTTGGATAGCATGGTTTTCTACAACAAGATAGACAGATATGCTTTGAAACATAGAAATATGATATTTCAATATGTTTTATGTATATTTCATAATTCAAGTGCAATAAAAATTGTATCATGATCAGACTAGTATGTGTACAAACCAGGAAAAACTAAGAAGTTGGATAACTTGGTTTTCTGCAACAAGGTAAACATATATGCATTGAAACATAGAAATATGATTTTGCAATATGTTTGATGTGTCTCTCATAATTCAAGTGCAATACCAATTGTATCGTGATCAGACCAGTATGTGTTTAAGATAAAGATGATGTACTGAGAAATGGGCACATTTAACCATACATGGTCAATAAGTGTGTTTTGTACATTCCTTGTGTTGTTCAAAAGAAACTGGAAACTATATTTTCACATGTACTTTTCCAATTCTTTTGTTCTGGCATTATTTTGTGACATGTCAATGTTGAAGTCTCCTACAATGACAATGGTTTCATTCAGATGCAAATGCTCCAATGCATTGGAAAGAGCATTTAGTATGTTAGACAATGTTGCATGGGGATCAACATAGAGATTAAGTATTGCAATCTCTGATCCATTGAACAATACTTTTGCAAGCACCATCTCAACATTTTTTTTTTCGAAATGTATATGCTTCAAAATTGTTACATGTTTTCTTACCAATATCATCACCCCATGTTTAATGTAACTCGATATGCAACTGTGATTTGGAAATTTGTTTTTTTGCATGCATAATGCCATGTATGTTTCCTGTAAGCACATAATATCAAATTGCATTGTTTCATAGTCATTGAGTATATAATCCATATGTGCATGTAAGTTGCGTGTGTTAAGTGAGAGAATTGATATAGATGAGTTTGTTTGTATGGATTCATAATCATACTCCAGATGCCACTTTGCGGTAGTCCTGAGGCATTGCATTTAATATCAACTTTGTATTTGACTTTGAATTTATCCTTTGTAAGAGGACTTAGAAAATAAAAGGAGTCTATACTTTTTACATGGGACAATGTTGTGTATACAAGTCCATGCATTCGAACTCCAGTAGGCTCAAATGCAACACTATCAAGTGTTAGTCCTTGCGATCTGTGGACTGCACGTGCACATGCAAGTTCAAGTGGAAACTATTTTCAAATCTTCAGTCGACCTGTCTTTTCTGATGTCCATACTAGTTTTTCTATTCACAAGATAGGTGTCCAATCTCTAGCAGTGTTTGAATTATATAGATAAGCCAACTTGTTTGCTTGTCGGTGACCTATATGATGTTCATGGAACTTAATCCAGAGGACATCAAGTTTTTATGTTTTGGTATAGCCATTGAGTATTTCATTTGCACCATTGACCAAGCCATCCTGTGAATTATAGTTGCAATCATATATTTCAACCAACATGTCTACTTTTAGGACAAGTTGCGAAGGTAAAGTGGTTGTATGTTCATGACATGGCACATTTCCATGATTGTCTTCTTTGAAGTTAATTGAATTGATGATGATCTCATCACCAGGCATGAGTGATAGCATCAACCTGTTATGCATTGCAACATCCCTATTCTTGTAGAACAGGTAAGGGAAGGTCGGGTTTGTTGGTGCAGGTCACATGCACCTCGAATTGATATATGTTAATTCATCATGTGTTTGGTTGTTTGTCCGCATTCTATTCAAAATTGCAATAAATGTTTCATCTATCTGGCACATTGTAATATGCAATTCAAAGCATTTAATATTGTCTTTCTAGAAGTCATGGGTCACTATTTGCATGTTGATTGTAGGTTGTTCAAATATCAAAGAATCTTGGATGGGTTGTGCCTAGTAAAGATCCCCACAGAATATGATGTCAATGTTTCCAAAGTATTTTGTGTGCACATGTTTTATGTTTCTTAAACGGTTGTTAATGGAATACAAGAAGTGACTTCCAATCAAAGATGCTTCATCTATGAAGACAAGGTGTGGTTCATCATAAATCTTAGACAAGGTATCTAACATTTCCTTGCTGAGTGGAATAAACTGTGACTTGGTAAAAGGCATAAAAAATGCAGAGTGGATTGTTGTTCCGTCTGCATTATATGCAACTTTTACTGTATATGCAACTATTAAGCCCTTTGGTTTCATAGGATCAAAAGAATTGTTTGAATCATAGATTCATATAATCATTTGGAATAATTATTTATCTGTGAATGTATTCCATGTTTCTGCTCCGCCTATAAGGAACAAGTGCACATCAGTATGTATGTTCAAGTGATTTTTAAGCGCAAAGTCCTTTATAATTGTTTGTTGTTCTCGATTCAACATATGCATGATTATGTGGTATTCATTATTTTCAATAAGGAAATGATTTTTTGTGACTTGAAAATCAAGATTGATACATTTTTCAATTCTGCATGTTCGAGGACGAGGAAAATTTTCTTGCAAGTCATAGGACTCACAAGGAGTTCTAGTTGTTTTTTGGTTTGTGAATGTCTGATCAAGATTGTCAGGGTTTTCTAGTTCATTAACTGCACTTTCTAGATCACCCCATGTTGGATTAACATTGTAAGTAAATCTAGATTCATTGGTTTTCACTATAGCCTCAGAGGCAACATACACAGCTTCCCATGTAGGGAAATTATGTTTTAATGTGCTTTCGTTTTCATCAAATGAAACATATAACAATAGTTTTTCTCTACAATAGTTTTCATAGTCAGTATGTTTGTTGTATTTGACAAACTGTATCATAGACGACTTTTTTCTTTTTGATATGGGTGCACCATTTTTTTGTAATGCGATACGAATTCTGCTAAGTAGATATGATTAATAGGAGATGGATGTTGGAGGTAATAATCAATAATAGAGCGACATATCACATCCTCTGAATTGTCAGGCTCTTCTTGTAGAAAAGACAGTGGTTTAAGCACAAATGTGCATTTCTCAAGTGGAGATGTGTTTATGAAGACACATTGCCTTGAACTATTATTGAGGGGTAGGGAAAGTGAAATGTCGACTGCTTGTTGAGCAGACATTTGTTGAAAATTAAGTAATGTATTACCAAGCGTGTGTATCATTTGTATAACATCAATATGACGTCTTTCATGTTATTTTCGTATTCCTTTGAATGCACGTGTCATGGATTTGTCAACCTTTGTCATATATGAGGTACAGTATGATGTTGCATAATATGCATTGAGGACATACTACACATCTGTATTTTCATTCCACATAACTGGCATTTCCTTGGAGAAATTGTTGTTCCAGATATGGGAAAGTTTTTTTTTAAGGAAAATTGTTGGTTGTTTAAGCGTACATTGTATGGTTTGGATGTACTCATCTTCTGTTAGTTTTAGATGTTTCAAGAAATTATCGAAGCTCATTAACCCATCAAAGTCTCGTTATTCTAGAAATGTGAACAAGGATATAGATTTATCAACGACATCATTGTCCTCTAAACTAAGTGGCTCTATGATTCTTGTTGTTCTCATTGGCGGCATGGGGAAGTTGTATCTGCAATGTGAATTTTTTTATTTTTTTACAACTTTTTGTATGATAATGTCTATGAACTTTGGAAAGTTCTGAATCCAAATGATATATGTTGCATGTTATGTATTTTTCCACAACCTATTTGATCTCTGAGTTGTTGTCAACTCCATAGACCGGTGCACCCTCTATCCACAAGAGTGTGTGGTCATGTTCACTCCCCCTATTCTAGAATTCAGTCGTAAAAAAGTAGTCCGATATTTTTCTGAAAAACATTTCTTCATGGCATGTCAATTGTCTCAAATCATTTATTCTATGTCTATAGTAGAGAGTAAATGTCACTAGGTATTTTCTTATGAGGTAGTCAATGCTATGATTTTTTTCTGTATCTACTTTTTTTTTACGTTTCCTGTTCTTATGCAAGTCAAATACTGCAACCACCAATGGATCCCAACAATGCTATGCACTTGTAAATGTGATGAAAAATGTTGGCGGTCCCAATTGTCGGATCATTGCAAAAATAGTTTTCTTGTTTTGTTGCAAATAGTGAGGAGAGATGCAAATGTTTTTTAAATCTATATATCCAATATCAGATTTCAATATTTCTTCTAGGTTTACTTTGTACTTGACATATTTTGCCAACAACTTTCCTTGTAGTTGGCCTTTTCTTATTATCACCCACATGGAAGAGAGCACTTTCTCTATTATTATGCGCATTGTTTTGAAAAAAAAAAATGTTATGTGACAGGAGAAGTCACTGCTTGAATGTAGCATCTCCCATCGAACTATTTTATGATAACTAGATCATTCTGTAATGTCACTGGGATGTGGATCTCCATAGAACAGTGTTGGGAAGTTCATTTCCTCTGCAAATTTGTCCTTGAATATTCCAAGTGGATGTTGTCCCTTAGCAAGTGCAATTTCGACAATCTTTCTTGCAAGTCATGAATGCATTGTGAATCAATGAATCCATGTACTAATGTCTCAGCATGTGTTTCAGTCTTCGATCCATCGCTTGTATCAAATTCATTTGCAGTTTCGAGAGTCTGTGCAGAGCTGTCATCCCCTTCTCCGAGAACATTGTTCTAGTTCTCATTTATACAAATGTTTTGTGCTTTGTACAGGGCCCAGGAACATAATTCTTTTAATTTTTTCATGACAACATGCACATGCACTTTACCTATCTAATATGCATTCTTGTATTACAAGCATCTTTTGAGAGCCACAACAATTGTCAGTGTATTGCTAATGAATTGTGGCAAGGATTTTTGCACAACATCTAGTTGCATAGGCACATCAATAATTGATCCTGTTAAGCCCATTTGGGGTCGTTTATAGACCGAGGGTCTGATTTGTGCAAATGTAATTCGCAGAGAAACAAGTCTCTCTTCAAGCTCTATAAGTGCACTTACATCTAGTAGTGGTGTATTACATCTTATTTGGTTAGGCGTTGCAAACTGTGGCAGTTTTCCATTTTCAAGCGACTGTTTGCATGGAAAACATTTTTTTCCGCTGGAAAATGTTTTATCAGTTTCTGTCAGGCGGAGGCATTCTTCTTACAAATTGGGTGTGAAAGACTTAGTGTTTTTTGCAAAATTCAATTGATCGGAAATTGCACATGCAATTGAAGGAGTGTTTTGATTTGTTTCACATAGGTTTGTCTTGCATCTTTCTTCCATAGAGAAGTATGTTGAGAAACTATTTGTTGGTTTTCATTGGTAGTGGTGCATGTTGTTGGTTCCAGCCCATGAAATGTGATTTTATCCTCTCCGATAGTGCCATCACCATTGTGGGATATGTTACCGTACCTTTTTCTCTTGTGTTGTGCATGAACAACTTTCTTTAGCTTGTGATATGTCAGTTTTTGTCTAGAAGGAAGCCTAGTAATGTATTCTTTTCTCTCATGTATGGACTTTTTAAAGTTGTGATAACTTATTCTACATTTTTTGTTCAAGGGCAAGATGACCTCATGGCAACTGGGATGAGTTTCATTCTGATTAAATAACATAGGACACTTATACAGATTCGATGTGGTTTCCCTGGCATTGACACTAGACCCTGAACCGATAGTATTTGCCATACCATCAATGTATTTTGTCCTCTCACGTATGAACTTTTTCAAGTTGTGATAAATTAGTCTACGTGTTTTGTTCAAACCCTCTATGGCCTGATCACAACTTGGACGAGTTTCACAGATGAACTTTTTCAAGTTGTGGTAAGTTAGTCTACGTTTTTTCTTTAAGACCTGTATGGACCCATCACAACTGGAACGACTTTCATTCTCATTAAGTAGCATGCTATGGGTATGCACATTCGATGGGGTTTGGTTGACATGGAAAGTGGACCCTAAACTAGTGACACTTCCCATCAAAGGTTGATAGTGGATATGTGGAGTATCTATTTTCAGTGAGATGATGTCAATTGTTCGATCGTAGTTTGAATCAGTAGAACAGGAATGGACACTGTCATCTAGCGGAGTCGACCAGATCTGGATATTTACTCTGAATATGACAGATAGCCATTGCAAACAGAATCTACCACCCTCCACATTTCCTTTTTCATATGGCAGTGCCATGTTTACAAGGTATTCTTGCCAACTTCCAATTGTCGACATATTTTCCAGGAGATATGGCAAAAGGTGTTGATGAAAATAACTAAAAGCATGTTCGTTGCCACCTATAATTGCATTGCAAAAGGATTGTACAGTGTAAATTCGCAGTGACTTCACATCGAACTCTATTGATACCAAATAACAAATTGCATTGAACAAACTATCTCCACAACTAGGTGCAACAATTGTTGCTATCTGCAATCCATGGCACTGTACATGATGCATAATTCGTTTCCATTGCGATTCAAGGTCTTTGCAAATGAGGGACAAGTAAATATGAGGTCCTCCAAGATTGAATATGGATAATTTTCTATATAGTAGTGGTTCATAATGCTCACTGACAGGATTGGCATCATGGAACAAGATGCAATATGGATCGTTGGATGCAGTTCTGTTAAATAGTAGATATCTTGTTTTTCTTGTCAACGACCAAATTCCAGTTGATATATTGATCCACTTAGATAGTGTAGTGAACCTTTAGCTAGACCGAGGCTTATAACGCACAATATAGCAAATTGCAATCGACATACACTTAATCTTGATTATAAACACAGGCCAATATAAACACATGCATTTAACACAATTAACACATTTGACTCAGAGTAAACATATGAATTACTTCTATATTCAACAAGCATTTAGCCTTATCATTTAATTCATATACACAACAGAAAACATGATACATAAACAACTCAGTCATGCAAAACATGATCAAGCATAATTCAGATACTTATCTTTTAACAACTGTAGAAATCACCAACCAAGTGCAGGCCTTCCACGAACCTCCCAGCCTTAGACCACACTGTTCATCAGCTCAACAGTGGGTCACCCCCGATCTGGGATCGAGCTCCACCCCAAGGAAAGGAATCCTAGGCTAGGCTGAGGTTACAAGGAATTCAGTCATACACAACCACCAGGAAGAAAGCTCTCCCAGGAATCTCCCTCACTCACTGCCCACAGACCCTCATTCCCCACATGCCTATTCCACCCCAGGAGAGTGCACCTTCTCTGTCACCTGGACAGTCCTTCGCCTGCCAGTCTCCCTTACCTTGGGTTACAGGAACAGACTCGACCGGAAGTCTCCGGGCTCTATGGAAGCTACAGGGTTCCTTCCAGGAGTTCTCTCCTCCCTCTGCGCACTCTCTCATCTCGAGGATTCGCTCACAGGACAACAAGCCACACGTTGTCCAGTACTGCGTGGTAACAACAACCCATGGGGAAAAAAGACACAGCATTTCCCCAAACTGGTTCAGCAGTCACAGGATGATCTCACAGTGTTCATTTTTGGAATTTCCTGAGAAGCAAATTTTTTTCCACAGGGAAATTACACAGACTCTCCCCACCCCCCGGTAGAATGCTAGTTTCCCCATCCTCCCTACCCAGGATAGACTCACGCTTGGATGTCGAGAATGCGTGACAGACAATCCACGCAAGGGTCAATGCAGGTCCTGGACGGTTTCAGAGGATGTACGAGGGTTTTTCTACAAGAGTCAGACTCTTCCCTTCTAGAAATCCCTGAGTCCCCTGTAGGAGGAACCCCCAACATGGCTCGTCTCGACCTTTTATTGCATGGCTAGGGTTGACACTTGTCACCCATGCAACTGCACGCGTTCCTGCAATGTGCGTGCCTTCCATCGTTTGGAAATCACATGTCCTACCAACAAGGACTTAGGTTACAACATATAATGCATTTCTCTTTTAGAATAATATTAAAATATTATTCCCAAGGCTTAAGCCCTCTAGGCTCAACACTTAGCCCTTTTTTCCCCACCTCCAACCCCTAATTCCTTGCCCACTCTGTGGACGCTCAGTCCCCCATCACTCATTCATCATGGTGGTCTGCACTGGCGGTGTTTATATTTTATTAATTGATCTGTATACATATAAGTACATCAGCAGGCTCCTAGCCTTCAACACCTAGGCTCCCTGGCCTAACAAACACATAAGCCTACTGGCTTGTACAAAACTTGGCTCACCAACCTATAACACATATTTACAATATCTTTCATATCATATTTTTCATCGGGGCTCGGCCTTGGGGACACTACAATCCCCCTCCCCTTATTTTTTCACTGTCCTCAGTGCAGTTTTACACAGCATCTGCATGCCCTTCAAAATTTTCAAAAAGATGTGGGTACTATGCCCGCATAACTTCTTCAAGCTGCCATGTCGTGTCCTCAGGACCGTACCAGGTCCACTGGACCTTTACAATCTCTATAGCTCGATTTCGGACCTGCTTGTTTTTCCTGTCTAATATGCGCATAGGATGCACTTGCAGGACACCCTCTGGTTCCACCTGAATCACATTCCAATCGATAACATGAGTAGCATCAGGTACATATTCCTTAAGCAGTGAAACATGAAATACATTATGTACAGTCATAGATGCAGGTAATGCAAGCATGTATGCAACCGGCCCAATCCTTTCCAGTATCTCAAATGGCCCAAAAAATCTTGCTGCCAACTTGGCGCAACTTCCCAATTTCAGGGAACTCCTGTTAGTTTTCACTTTCAAGAAAACATGGTCACCCACTTTGAACTCTCTATGGGTTCTGTTCTATCAGCGTAACTTTTCTGCCTGTTCTGGGCAGCTTTTAGATTATGTTTAATTTTAATCATTTGATCTTCCATCTCTTTGAGTAGTTCAGGTCCAACTACTGTTCTGTCAGCTGGATTATCCCATCTCACTAGAGTGTTGCACTTTCTTCCATAAAGTGCTTAAAATGGGCTCATCTTCAATGATGCATGGTACCCATTATTGTAGGCGAATTCTACCAAATGCAGGTAGTCTTCCCACCTTGATGGTTTATCCATCACATACATTCTCAACATGTCTTCTATTACTCTATTTACTCTCTCTGTCTGTCCATTAGACTTGGGATGATATGTTGTACTGAAATTCAGATTCGTTCTGAATCCCTTGAACATTCCTCTCCAGAAGTTCGAAGTGAATTTCGAGTCCCTATCAGACACAATTGTCTTAGGAATTCCATGCAAGCATGCAACTTCTTTTAAAAATATATTAGCAACATATGCTGCTCTGTGGGTGGTTTTCAATGGAATAAAGTGGGCAACTTTAGGAAGCTTGTACACCACCACCATGATTGATTCATGTTGTTTTCTTGTTCTGGGAAATCCTGTGATAAAATCCATTGTTACCATGTCCCATTTCCATTCAGGAATAGGTAAGGGTTGCAGCAACCCTGCTGGGTGCCTATGCTCCACCTTAACCTTTTGGCACTCCATGCATCTTGCGATGTATTCCGCAATTTCTTTCTTCAAACTTGGCCAAAAATAATGGCTTCGGACTGCTGCCACAGTCTTCTGATATCCAGGATGTCCAGCATAAGCCACGTTATGCATCTCCTTTAGAATTGCCAGCTTCAATTCTCGGTCATTAGGTACATACACTCTGTTTTTATACAGTAGTAAACCACTAGTTCCCAAAGTGTAACTTTCCTGGGTCTATGGTCTCTCACGTTGTTGTAGCTTTGCTACAAGATTTTTGTACTACAAATCAACATTGGCAGCTTCTAAAATTCTGTCTTTCATCTCATTCTGGTACATGCTAATGGCTGTAGCATGTAATTCGTGCACTTTTCTGCTGAGTGCATCAACCACCTTATTTTCTTTCCCTTTGATATGCTTGATATCAAAGTCATATTCGCACAGAAATTCCAGCCATCTAATTTGCCTGGCATTTAAGGTTGGCTGATCAAATAAATATTTCAGACCGTTGTGGTCTGTTCTTCATTCAAATTTCTTGTCCATGAGGTAATGTATCCATTTCCTCAAGGTGTGGACGATTGCTGCCATCTCTAAATTGTGAGTGGCGTAGTTCTTCTCATGTTCCTTCAACTTTCGGGACTCATAACAAATTACAAATCCCTCTTGGCTGAGAACTCCTCCCAATCCCTCCTTACACGCATCTATGCACACTACATAATCCTTGTCTGGATCTGCAATCTTCAGGATTGGAGCACTGGTTAGCAACTGCTTCAATTGCTGGAAGCTACTCTCACATTGTTCAGTCCACTGGAACTTCTTCTCCTTCCTTTGCAAGGAAGTGATAGCATGAGCTATCCTTGAAAATCTGGCTATGAACCTCCTATAGTAACCTGCCAGACCCATAAAGGATCTAACTTCTGTCACATTTCTTGGCGCTGGCCACTCTTAAATGGCCTGTACCTTCTCAGGATCCACAACGATCCCTTCTTCAGAGATTATATGCCCCAAGTAATGGATCTTCCTTTGGTAAAAGGAGCACTTTCTCAGTTTTGCGTATAACTAGTGTTCTCTCAACACCTGTAGCACCATTCTCAGGTGTTGTTCGTGTTCTTCCTCTGTCTTGGAGTACACCAAGATATCATCCAAGAAGACTATGACAAAATTGTCTAGATAATTTCTGAACACTCCATTCATTAAGCACATGAAGACAGCAGGCGCGTTGGATAGTCCAAATGGAACCACTGTAAATTCATAATGACCGTACCTTGTTCTGAAGGCGGTCTTGTTGATGTCTTCATCTTTTATCCTCACTTGATGATATCCAGATCGAAGATCTATTTTCGAAAATACTTTCGCATCCTTTAACTGATCAAAAAGATAATCAATCCTTGGCAGAGGATACTTGTTTTTGACAGTGACTTTATTCAACTGCCGAATGTCAATGCAAAGCCTCAACGTCCCATCCTTCTTCTTAACAAATAGGACTGGGGCTCCCCATGGTGACACACTGGGGTGAAAGTAACCTTTCTTTAGTAGCTCTTCGAGATGTAGTTGCAACTCTTTCAGCTCTAGTGTGCTCATCCTATAAGGATCTTTCGAAACTGGAGCTGCTCCAAGCATCAGATTTATGGAAAAATCGATGTCCCTCTTCAGAGGTAGTCCAGGCACCTCCTGAAATATGTCCACAAACTCTTTGAGTACCCTGTGGTCTTCCATATTCAAGACCACATTTTGGAATACTTCTTCCACCCGGGCTGCAAATAATTGACAGCCTTTCCGGTAACATTTCTTCAGCTGCATAGCTGAGATTTCCCTCATAGCCATGGCTCTGGGAATTCCTTGGACTGTTACCTGATTTCCCTCTTCGTTCAGACATGTGAACCTCTTGTTTTGACAATCCAAAAGGGCATGGTGTTGGTCCAACCAATCCATCCCAATTAAGCAAGCATATGAACCTAAAGGAAGAATGTTCAATTCAGCCTTAGTGCTCATTCATTTCATGTCCACCGAATAGGACTTAACCAATTCAGTGACCTTCCTCTTGGTCCCTGTCGCTAACTGCACTAACCAAGACTTCTCATGTTTGCTCTTCGTTAGATGCAAACTTTCCACCACCCTAGGATCTACATAACTATGGCTAGCCCCTGAATCAATTAAAATAACAAGTGGTCGGTTGTTGATCATACCTTCTACTTCAATCATGTGCGATTGAAATTCGTCTTGCTTATTGTCCAGGGCTGTGTAGATCCTTGGCATTATGCTGCCCATATCCTCCACTGTTTCAGCTTGCTGAACAACATGGACAGTTCTTGCTTTGTCTTTTCTGTGGGGGCACTCTCTATACCTATGCTTCCCTTTATAGCCCCAACACTCCATGGGTGGAGGCCTTGGCATTTGTTCACTCCCTTCAACTTTCCTGGGCTCATTAAAAGATGACTGTCCCCAAGGACTGTTTCTGAAAAAGGAAGGCTTGCTTCCCTTCTACCTCTGTTCTTTCTTAAACCTCTTCTGGTTATCCCAAGCCTTCCGAAAGGTAGGTTTTTCTTTCTGCTGTTCGTATAGGCATTTCTCCCTTCTTATGGTTTCTTCCATAGTCTTAGGATCATCGTATTGAATCTTGTCACCAATGGAAGGTGGCAGTCCACTCAGATACCTCTGAATTTTGACAGCCTCGTCTTTGATGAATGGAACATACTTCAATAGTTCCAAAAAACTTTGTTCATACTCATCAATGGTCATGCTGCCTAGCTTGAGTTCGAAGAACTCCTTCATCTTTCTGTCATAGTATCTTTTAGTCAGGTATTTCTTCTCAAAATACCTCTTAAATTCCTTCCATGTGACCTCTTTCTCTCTGATGTGCTGCACCTGCACAAACTGATCCCACCACATGGACGCTTTTCCTTTTAGCTGGTACATTGCAATTCTTCCCTCTGCATGGGTAGAATAATTCAGCAACTGGAAGTATTTCTTCATGCCCAACAACCATGTCTCGGCATCTTCCTCCTTCTTATGTTGTCCATCGAATGTTGGAGGTTTAATATTGTTCATCTCTCCTTTCAATTCTTCCCTTCCAGATTTCTGATGTTTTCTGGTAGGGGATGGGCTCGAACTGCTGTGTGTCTCCCTGTCCAAATGTCTTTGGGAGCGATTAAGATGTCGGCTACCACTCCTCGATCTCCCTCTTCTCCTATGGGTTCTGCAACTCTCTGTCGTACTTGAATCTCTTTCTTTCTCGATTTTCTTCTCTATTCTTTCCAGGCTCTTCAACATTTTTAAATTGAATTCACCCTGTCGATCCCGGATTTTCATGAGCTTTCGGCTATCAGCTAGGCGATCCTGGGCATATTCTTGCAATCTTTCGATGAGTTGCATCATATGTTCTTCCTGATCCATCTCTTTTCTGTGCCCATTGGAGTTCGATCCCTCCACTCCCATATTGACATCCTTTCCTTCCCGTTCGTCTTCCATTTCAGGGGTAATCTGCACACTTCCCCACTCCATACTCGGCGCTGATTAACTGGAGTTCTGGCCTTCGTTGAAATCTGCACACACACTGTGCAATTGAATTCGAAATTTGTCAGGCCATTAAATTTCATGAACAATCCACAACATTTATAACTAATACGAACAAGAACGAAAGACATTTCATCTTCACAAAGTTTTCTGAGCTGTCTATCTCTGTAATTTCTGGGACTTCGAAACTTCAGAATCTCGGTCCATGAAGATCCAACAGTTAAATATACGAGACCCAAGTCACCCTTTTCGCAAATCATGACATCGCAAGTTCGTGAGTCGAAAACTTTCGACTCATTCCTCTAAACACCGATACCCGAGATGCGGCAAGGGTATGGCTCTTTTCTTTGTCAGTGGCCTCTCCACATGTAACCGTAGGCTAGGCTTAAATGTCATCACCTCTCGCAACTCGCACCTTCGTGGGTGTGTGAGTTAAACTCTTGTGCCTCCCGTTGCGATCTTCTGACACGCGATAGGTCAACGCTGAGCTGACTCCTCCCTCGACGGACTTCCACTACTCGAAACCTCGCAACCTCGCAACCTCGTCAGTTGAACCATTGAGCTTTCACCCTCCTATTCCGTGAACCCCAAGATGCGAGAATTCAATGGAGTGTCGACTCCTATCTCCAGGCAACGCGTGTCCACCCATCGACCATGCGGGTCCCACCTTATGCTCTACCACGCGACCACACGAACCTCGTCTCTCGGCACTTCACGACTCGCGAATCCTAACGCCAATACTTTGGGATTTCTTGTGGCGAGATCCCGAGGCTTCGTGCCACCTTTATTCCACTCACCAACCTCGCTATGTCCCACACTGTCCTCCAACTGTCGGGGTATCGCTTCTCGCAACTCGCGACCCTCGTGACCAAATTATTGAGCCTTTTCTCGCGAGGCTCCGATACACGATCCCATGTGCGGATCCAACGGTCCTCCCGCGATCCAGATCCAGCGGCTATTTCCTTCACGCTTCTCGCTACTTCGCGACTTCGCGAGTTTCAATGTCGAGCTCCCGAGCTCTTATCTTACGAATCCCCGAGACGCGAGAAGTCAATGGAGTGTTGACTCCCTTCTCTAACCTTCAATGTCCGAATCCCCAATAGAGAGGATCTTGTGACGCATGTCCTCCAATCAGACGACTCAGATTTCCTTGGGACTTCGCGTATCGCGATTTCCACACTTCGGTGTCATTTCCAAAGAAATTTTCGATCCTTGCGCACATTTTTCCAGATCCGACGGTCACGAGGGCTCGCCTTCCCTCCCAAACAGATCCTAAGGTTCTAACACCATGGGTGTAGAGACCTATCTCCCCATGGCCGTAGAACACATCGGCTACAGTTTCACTGCACCGCTAAACTTCCTGAGTTCTTACTAAAAAATGTCAAGTGTCTCCTTGACGTTTTGGAGCCAACTAAGGTCCGAAATTGGTCCTCCTGAGTCAATTTCCCCTCGCATTCTTAGTCCAAAGACCGCTCCACTGGCCCATCTAGGCTCAGTTTCGAAACCTTCGCTCTGATACCAATTTGTAGTGAACCTTTAGCTAGACCAAGGCTTATAACGCACAATATAGCAATCGGTATACACTTAAGCTTGATTATAAACACAGGCCAGTATAAACACATGCATTTAACACAATTAACACATTTAACTCAGAGTAAACATATGAATTACTGCTATATTCAACAAGCATTTAGCCTTATCATTTAATTCATATACACAGCAGAAAACGTGATACATAAACAACTCAGTCATGCAAAACATGATCAAGCATAATTCAGATACTTATCTTTTAACAACTGTAGAAATCACCAACCAAGTGCAGGCCTTCCACGAACCTCCCAGCCTTAGAACACACTGTTCATCAGTCAACAATGGGTCACCCCCGAGTTGGGACCGAGCTCCACCCCAAGGAAAGGAATCCTAGGCTAGGCTGAGTTTACAGGGAATTCAGTCATACACAACCACCAGGAAGAAATCTCTCCCAGGAATCTCGCTCGCCCACTGCCCACAGACCCTCATTCCCCACATGCATGTTCCACCCCAGGAGAGTGCACCTTCTTTGTCACCTGGACAGTCCTTCAACTTCCAGTCTCCCTTACCTTGGATTATAGGAATAGACCGGACCGGAAGTCTCCGGGCTCTATGGCAGCTACAGGGTTCCTTCCAGGAGTTCTCTCCTCCCTCTATGCACTCTCTCACCTGGAGGAGTCGCTCACAGGCCAACAAGCCACACTTCGTTGAGTACTGCGTGGTCACAACAACCCACGGGGAAAACAGACACAGGCTTTCCCCAAACCGGTTCAGCAGTCACAGGATGATCTCACAGTGTTCATTTTCGGAATTTCCTGAGAAGCAATTTTTTTTCCACAGGGAAATTATACAGACTCTCCCCACCCCCTGACAGAATGGTAGTTTCCCCATCCTCCCTACCCAAGATAGACTCACGCTCAGATGTCGAGAATGCATGACAGACAATCCACGCAAGGGTCAATGCAGGTCCCGGACGGTTTTAGAGGATGTACGAGGGTTTTTTTGCAAGAGTCAGACTCTTCCCTTCTGGCAGTCCCTGAGTCCCCTGGAGGAGGAACCCCCAACACGGATCGTCTCGGCCTTTTATTCCATGGCCAGGGTTGACACTTGTCACCTATGCAACTGCACGCGTTCCTGCAACGTGCGTGCCTTCCACCGTTTGGAAATCACATGTCCTACCAGCAAGGACTTAGGTTACAACATATAATGCATTTCTCTTTTGGAATAATATTAAAATATTATTCCCAAGGCTTAAGCCCTCTAGGCTCAACACTTAGCCCTTTTTTTCCCACCTCCAACCCCTAATTCCTTGCCCACTCTGTGGACGCTCAGTCCCCCATCACTCATTCATCGTGGTGGTCTACACTGGCTGTGTTTATATTTTATTAATTGATCTCCATACATATAAGTACATCAACAGGCTCCTAGCCTTCAACACTTAGGCTCCCTGGCCTAGCAAACACATAAGCCTACTGGCTTGTACAAAACTTGGCTCACCAGCCTATAACACATATTTACAATCTCTTTCAGATCATAGTTTGTATCGGGGCTCGGCCTTGGGGACACTACAGATAGCCACTGTATACAAAATGTATCTCCCCAAATTCCCCTCTCATCTGCAAGCATAATTTCATATGCAGACAACCGCATCATTGAAAAATACGTTCTGACATCATGTATTCCATGCAACTACCAAAGAAGGTCAGATGCCAATTTGTATTCATACGACTCCATTGCCTAAACATTGCCATTTTTTAAACAGTCCAAGAAATAATCTATCAATCCATTCAACAGGTAGGTCGAGGAATAACATAAATGCAATAGAGCCTGAAATGCATCGAAAAGGAAACCTCCTACAGTATACGAGAATGCATCTAATCTAAAAGGACCATTGGCATGCAACACCTAGTCGATGTTGTCATGGACAATGGACTCTGTATCTATTTCGTAGGACTCAACATCTATTACTTGTTTCATTTCTTAAACTGTGATTTTCAAGATGTTTCTTACCTATATTCAGTCTATATGCTAACAGAGAAAAGAAAAGAAAATAAGAGCGAAAAAAAAAACAAAAGAACAAGACAAATAGAAAATTACAAGTGCGGAACTGCATACCAATTCCTCTATCTATCCTTCAACCTTCTTCTTGTCAAATTCAATCCTTCCTGGCCGCCACAACATATGACAAGAAAACAGAAGCACAGTGAACAGTGAACTAAACAGAACAACAAACACAAATAAATAACACTATAAATTTGTTGAGAACAAAGACTGAGTATTCAATGTGTATCATTTTTTAACCTATTCCTGGAGTGCACCCTACAATCTTTTTAGAGGAAGAAGATGCTTTGCAAGACACAAAGCATGGGACAAAGGCAACAGGTGGACGGAGTCTACCCTGGCATATGCTTGCCCCCTCTGACAATTTCGAACTCGTTTTCTAAAACCCTTTGCATTGCTATTTTTCAAATATGTATGAAAAGATATCCAGAAATGGGAAGTTGGCATATGTGATTGGAAGGGAACAGACTAGAAAAAGTGCATGAAACACATTGTTTGTCAGGAACAGGAAATAAGAGGAGAACATCTGGTTTTCTTTTTTTATATCTCATTGTAACTGTGACAGATCTGGGTTTTGTTTCCAGCTTTGACATTCAAAGCGGAGCAAGACGTTTGGAAGCAAATGGACTAAGGAAACACATGGTTTCTAGGAACATATAATATGAGGAGAACATTATGAAAAAAATGTTCCAAACTTATGGTTTATAGGAAAAGGAAAAATTAGGAGTTTTCTTTTTTATATGTCACCACGACTGCGACAAAGGCGGTTTCTGTATAGAACATTGACGTTCAAGAACAAGGAAATGATTCTGGGTGTAGTAGTGACAAAGAAAGATGTTCTGCAACAAGGTTGCGAGGCATGGACACCTAGTATTGAAAACACTTCCTTGTAAGTTGCAAATAGAAAGCAACAAACAAGGAATAGCAATGAAACCATGGCACAAAAACTTACCCATCAACGAGTGCTGAAAGAAGTGCAGCTCGAAAACCTACAAACCGCAACAACATGTCCAACTGCTTGCAAATTTGAAGAACAACAAACGAGTGAACAACCACAAAGAGGTCCAACGGTAGCTGCAGGACCTCAACTTTGCAAAGTTGAATCAAATAACAACAACCAACATTGATCCAACAAATGAAAAAGCATCAACAAGTGAAGCAGTAATGCCGGTGAAAAACAACATTGCCCAAATTCACTGCAGACAAAATTGTATCAAAAAAATGGAAGTAAGTTGTATTGTAACATAGTTGTAGAATAAACATTCAAGGCTACGAGGCGTGTTAGGTAAACAGTTAAAGCTATGATAATCGTCGAAGGGCATCGTGATGTGCCAACATTTAATAATACGTACGCAACAATGAAAAAGAATCTCGAAACACGCAACAATAAAGAAAATTAGAAAAAAAATAAAAAAATAAAAAAATAAAATAAGAATGACAATAATAATAATAAAACAATAGTTTGAACACTCGAGACTATGCTAATGTTTTTTTAATGAAAACTAACTATCTATGCACAAAACTTTGGATATCGAAACATTTCAATATGAATAATACAAATTTAAAAACACCGTAGATGATAAAAACTTTGGATATGCCAACATATAAATCATTGGGAATAGAGAAGTTGGCAATAAGACCTCAAATCTTTAATCCAACGACATTATGACATATAAATGTTCTTTGTTCTATAGTTAGAACAATAGAAATTATGCAAAAATCTATAATCAAAGGAAAAACAAATATAAAGTCAACAAATGTCAAGGGCTAAAAACTTTGGATACCTAAACATTTCAGTATGAATATTACAAATTCAAACTCAATACTACAAATTCAGTATGAATACTACAATAAGATCTCAAATCTATTATCCAATGACATCATGACATATATAGGGTTTTTTATTATATAAAAAATGATATTTTTAGTCCTTGAACAATAAAAAAAACTGCAAAAATTTGTAATCAAACCACCAACTAATATAAAGTCAACAAATTATTAATAACTATTATCCCTATTAACCTTGACCTAGAGTAATAGCTAATAACTTGACAAAGTCCTCTCCCCAATACATTATCATATTCAAAGGGATGACCTCCAAACCTTACCAATTGATGTTTTACACATATTATAATATTCAAAAGCTGAAAAACCCATTGTCAGTGATGATCTCCAACGCCGCCCAACTTGGTGGGGGCAGTGGGTTCTTGGATTTTAATTCTGTATACAGGTCTGCCATCGCTGAAACCGTTGATTATGTTATCTGCTTTGTTTTTCCTGCATTATATTTTGAAATGTCGGTCCAGGGCACGGTGCACTGCGTGTATCTGGAAATCGGAAATGAATGGCATACTACTACACGCAGCCATTAGTAATTCCTATTAGAATTTTCGTTAACGCTTATTAACTTTCGGTACGTATCGGCTTTAAGATTTTGCATTGAATCCTCATCCGAAATTCTGAATGCACAGTGTGTTTAAATTCTCGTGCTCTTTCTGCTTCTGCTACATTTTAAGTGTATATTTTTTTGATTAATTTTGTTTGAAATTAGGTCAAAAATTTGTTAAAACTTTATATTTAAGTAATCTTGTCAAAAATTGTTGGAATTCTGAGTGATTGAATCTTTATAATTCAAATGTTTTTAGGTTTTTTTTTTAAGATGTTGAATCTATTTATACATTAAAAATACAATTTAAATAATAGAAAATTGTGATTTCATAACCATCATTGTGATTTCATAACCATCTATTTAACCCATAAATTTTGTGCATAAAAAAATTGTAAATTGAAATTATATTTTGAATGTGTTCAATCTATTTATATATTTAAAAACATGATATAAACACTGTTAAATTATAACTTCACTAACAGTAACAATATACTTGATTATAGTTTCATTAACAATAACAATATCGTTGGATTCCAATGATAATTAAAAAAATAAAAACACCTGATTATTATTGCCAGGTCATTCACTGCACATGAACTCTGAAGCAAATCATATATTCTATTACAGTGAGTGAAATGAGCAGGTATCGTCCACCATTAATGGTGACCATACAGCGTAGATGTAACCCAAAATACAAAACAAGGTAAACAAATAAGATGATCCAGCCGTTGGCTTATTAACGCCATTGAATATTAGTTGTAGTAAAACTGGCGACCCCGCAGATTTCAAGTGCGATTGAGATCAAGCCGATCAAGCCGATCTACGAAGCTGAATTCATATGAATAATATTATTGTCATCGCCCTACAGATTTTTGTTTCCGGAGATGGATCTGCCTGTCCTGTACAATATTTGGTATTGCTTGTGGTGCAGTAGCCCATCAGAAGCTCATACAACTGATCTTGTATAAGTATAAAAGAACGCCATTGTAGGAAGCTTCTTAACAATTTACAACTAAAAAATGACCTAATGAAGTGAAGAAAGATACCTAAATTATTCATTTCGAGATCGTCTCTGTATGATGCTGAAACCGGAATCGGCAGGAACCTTCGTATCTCTGCTCGTCCTGAAAACGCGAAAAACACTACTGAAGTTGCGGCGCAGCCTTGCAGCGTAGTGCATCCTCCATATCAACTTTGTGTAGCGACGGAGGCGGAAGCGGAAACGTTTGGCGTTGGTGCCCTTGGGGAAATACACAGGAGTCCTTGGTGGGTCTTCCCGAAATGGTGTTTTGGAGGGATCATCTTCTTCTCTGATTGTCTGGAGGTTGGGAACAAGGCATGGCCTGTAAGGCCTGGCTGCCTCCCACGCCTGCGATAGCTCGTGAGGAATTGTGGGATGAACCTGTGACGAGTACTCCTCCTTTTTGCTGTTTTTCTTCTTCCAGAATCGATTTAATAAGCCCTTGATTATAGACTCGGATTTGTCCTCCGCCTCCTTCATTGCAACTTCATTTGCACCAATATTCCAGAAACGATTTAACAAGCCCTTGATTACAGACTCGGATTTGTCCTCCTTCATTCCAACTGCATTTGAATCCATAACTGATATTTCTTTGTCTCTGCCTCTTCTGTAGGTTCGGAAGTTTAGCAGGGCAGATCTGAAGCAAGGTGCAATACTGCAACGTACAGGTATTGAGATAAAGCTCAAGGAAGCTTCCACCGCAGTTACTGATATAAATAATATATTGTCATATTTGGGGCATCCAGTCTCTATCGTGCCTTGCCATGCGCGCTTCTCTTTTGCTTAAACTGTATGGATTCTTTCGTCCATGAACTCAGCACTTACATATCTAATATTGGATTGTCCAGTGGACAATTTCCAAGACGATAAATTCACAACCACGCAACCCTATTTCACATATGCTAGAAAACAGGATGAAATATCTGAGAAGCACGCATATAGGCAGGAAATCTGAAACCTAACCTAATTTGGCCATATTAAATCTGGTTAATAAAGTCTTCGGATCACATCGCAATCTTGCGGGCCATTATAAAATTGTTTCAAAGCTATCATTGCTTGACATGTATCTTTCTTCATTTATAAATATGAAGAATAAGTACTACGTAAACGTAAGGTTGTTATTGAATATTTACATCCCAATTCTTCTGCGTATAATTGTCGTTCATCCGATCTTAAACATGCGTGACAACATTATTTTTTCTTAGAAGCCATTCTTGGCCTAATATTTGGTGTTGACTTGACAATGCCAAAGACTTATAAACGATAGCCCCTGGAATTTCAACTACTAGGGTAGACAGATCTAGATATACAGGATTTTTGTATTTTATCCATTTATCTTAAAATACTCGTTAGAGTTATTTAAACGCTTCATTTACTTCGATCATATAAACAATTGACCTAATGTTTATGGCAAGCGTGTAAATATATTAGTTTAATAATCATTTTAAATTTTAATCGTTGTAGGATTTTTTGGAAATAAATTGTGTACAAATTTTGAAAAGTTTAATATTTTTATTTAAAGTATTTCAGTCAACACTCCATCCATCATCATCAAAAACTTGTTAATGGATGATGAATGGAGAGCCTACTAAAAATTCTTAACTTTTCAAATCTTCTACACAATTTATTTTCAAAAAATCCAAATACCAAATTGGTATATGAAAACTTCTTGTTTGTAGGACAAGCAAAGATTTACATACTCTACTCTACTCTTATGAAAATTTACCTGTAATCTCTTTATATATTTTTTCCCTAATAAAAAAATAATATAAAATAAAAACAAAAATAATCATTTTTTTTATTAGAGATAAAAATGAACATTTTATATAACCTATTTCTAACATTCATATACTTTAGATTTATCACTTAACTTTTAAAACACATAATTAAGGATTATTGTTACCATTCCCAAAATTTTGAAAATGCATAATCATGAACATTCAATACATAGTTATTCTTTAAAAAAAACTAGAAATCAACAACACAACGAACCCATATCAAGGTCATCAACCCTCTTCTAGCATGTCAACAACATAGAAATTATTATGGCCCAACATAGAAATTATTATGGCCCAACCATTAGCCTTGTCCTTTCCAAGTAAAATATATCATCTCTGAATACCTTCATTATCCATTAGAAAGGATCCAACAATATCCCCTCCTTAAGTAAGACATCTACTTCCAAATTCGTGTCTCCATAAACTTGATTGAAAGAGATTTTGTGAAAGGGAGTCATGAACCTCTTAAACTAATCTAATATAGGCTATAGAAATAGTTTTACATCTTAAACTTACATGTCATCTAGTTTATCACTACGGTAGAGTTGTCAAAGCCTTGCAATGCCCCCACTCATTCTTCAACAACAATGGTTATTAGAATTTTCAATGCTAAGAGTTCAAGACACTTATTTGAACCATTCTCAAACCAAATTTAAATCTTAAAAAATGAGGATAATTGAGAAATAGTGTTCCTCGAGGCCCACTCACATCATTTTCTATCTAGTTATCCCAATCAAATAGTCCCACCCTCTAGAATTTTGAATTGGAGGATAAAATAAAATTTTGTCATGCATAAGTTGTGTAGAGTAGGAGGAGATTTGACTTTATCGGTCTATATTCTAAGGTGCACTAAAAGGGTGGGATAACATTCTCCTAAAAAAACTCATAATTTATGGCTAGCCATATTACACAATATTTCACCATGTGTATAGCTTTCATATAGACTTTGATTTCTTCTTGAGTGTCCAATCTTTTAGACGATCCTCCAAAGTATTCCATTCCTAAATATTCACCTCTAAAGTTGCTTCAATCTCCAACTAGAACTCTCTTGCAATGGAGTAATTGGCTAGGAGATTGCTTATACTTCTTAAAATTTTCTACATAGATTGCAATGTTCAAAACCATGCGTGCTCCATTTTTGAAGGACCTCCCATGTTAGTACCTAGTTCTTCAAATCCAACCACATAAAAACTTTGTCTTTGAGGGGGCCTTTGAGTTTCCATGAGGATTTCCACCACTAGATTGGCTCCTCGTGGTGCTCCTTAAAAAACATTTCTTTATAGCCCAATTTTGGGGTATAATGCACCAAGTTTGATTTTTAGACCATAATATGTCTCTACCTCTCTAAGCCTGATGTGATTCCTTTGTAATTGAAAGACAAATCTACTCCATTGTTGAGCTTCCAACTTTTATAGGTTTAAATACCTAGACCTTTCTCAAGCCTTGCAACCAAGCATAGTCTAATAAGATCAACAACATGGTAAAGCGAAAAAATACCTTGATTTTGGAGTATTGTTGTGAATTCATTCAACAACACATGGTCTTCACCACTCCCAACCCATTGATCTATTCTAAGACTCATTTTATCCCCTATCCCAATCTTCCATGACAACTTGTTACTAATCAGGGGGAAAGATTACACTAAATCCTTTTTAAAAAATGTGCACCTTTTTATAGGCTTATTCTCCTATGTGATCCAATCTTCTAGCAATATTGGAGTAATTTATTTTTGAGTGAGCACATGACTCCATATGCCATCCATATTCATCATCCTTCAAATGCTTTTATCTACTAGGGCCTTCCCAAGAAAGTTGATGTGTAAGATACCAAATGTATTTTATAAAGTAAAAATATAAATATTATGACAAATATTAGTGGAACAACAAAATAGAGAGAGCGAAGACACCGACAATGATACATTTATTGATAGAAATCCAATTTCACTTGCCTCTTCAAGGGGGAAACCTCGAGCAAAGCAGAGATCTATTACAATAATTCTCAAGAAAATACTTTATTAGGTCTTCTACTCCTATTTACACTAATTATATCTTCTAAAGAACATTCTAGAGGAATATATTTCTAGAAGTGGAATCTTTTATTAAGTCTTCTTACATTAGACTTGTTCACATTATTCTATAGGACTTATTTACTAATGTCGTCCTTTATCACATGGAAAATATAATATTTTACCTACATGAGGGGTTAGGGAGGTTAGGTCCCTAACATGCCCCATCCCATAGTTATTGGAAACATGGGGCTAAAGTACAATCAACATTGGGTAGTGTGATCAGTCAACTATCTTGGGAAAATAGAGGAAATTTGTATGGGGAGGATATAAAGTTTTTAACATTCATTTTTTGGATGAACAACAAGAAGACAAGAGAATAGAAGAGCATTGGAGCTATTGCAAGAAGGATGGGAGAATTATGGAGCATTCCATAGTGTTTTTGGAGTGTTTTGAGGATGAATATTAAATATCTAGGTTGTCACGCCTAAAGAGTGAACTCTTGGTGGAGTTGCAGTGTAACAACAATTGTTTGTTATTTGCTGGTAGTTTTTTCTGACAGTTAGTTCCCTTGAGTTCCCAATAGAGAAATTGTTGGTTACATGTGTTAGAGAGACCCCGATGAATGAATGGAATACTTGATGTTCTGAGAGAAGTGAAGGGGTACTTTCCTTGGGTTGGGAAGGTCAAGAGGAAGAGAGATGGAATAAATTCAAGATAGTTGTAGGAGAATACCAGTGGGTTGTGGGTTATTTATATGTGAGTAGACTGTGAGAGGAACCCTTCTTTTGTGGATTCCTAGCCCCATATCAGGGGTGACTTGTTTATTAGCTTTGGCACATAAATTCTATGAGTGGGTGGAATGTCATTCCCAAGCAGTTGGTTGCACAAACATTTTATAAAGACAAGTGTTTATCTATTAAATATGAGTTTATTATGAGTCTTATGGTTGTGCATTTTACCCTGTGTCTGAGAATGGTTTTATGTGTTGTTGTATATAATTTATTAATTGCATCCCTATTCATTTAGACTATTTTAGATGAATTTAATTATGGGTATTACAATCTAGTTAATTATGTGTATATTTGTAGTCGGTAAGCTACAAGAAATAAGTTAGCAGATTTGTTATTTTTATTTTTATGTGTATTTTTTGCAAGTAATGTTCCTTGGTTATGCTAGGGGAATGTTACATATTGATATCAAAGCTACAGGGTCAACATTGAGCCTACATGGGATATAATCAACATCTATAATTAAAGCTCAGGGGATCTCTGTAGATTTATTTGTCAAATTACTCGAGTGAAATTGGGGAAAAATCATAAGGAAATTGAGAAAATTGAGCTCATGGATTAAAATCCCCAATTTTAACCTATGAATGAGTGTTTTGGGGCCTATAATTAGTCTAATTAGTGAAATTGGAAAAACAATGAAATTCATTGAGGATTTGACATGGAAGTGTCAAATTTTGGGTACAGAGGTCGAATTGACATGCATATGGCCGAAAACAATTGGTCATAGGAAGATTAATTTCAGAGTTTCATGGAAGCCATGGAATAAACTTTGAAATTATGCATTTCTGGAAATTTGGAAAAATTATGAAATTCAAAAAATATGGGTAATTTTATGTACCATGACGTTAACATGATGTCGAGATCCCATGGTAGTGGTGACATGGAATTCCATGGTAGCGAGACACAATGCAATGTATACCGACAGAGAGACGGTCAATACCACAAAGGGTGTCTAAGAAGGTCAGTAAGTGGTATCACATGGCTCCATGATCGTTTTGGAAATGTTCCTCGACGATGTGAAACCAGTAGAAATGTGCCACATATCATTGCTAGTTTTTGGCTTTGCATTGTGGAGGGTTGTTAACCCTAATGCATGTTGAGGATGAAATACCATTGTGGGTCATCGAATATTAACCAATCTCCAACATTATATCTTGGGTGTGGGCAAGTTTTGTGCCATAGGTAAATGCACTAGATAGTACCCACCCATGTAAAATCCTCTTCCACCCACGCTGAGGCATGATACACAAGAGAACAATTTTGTTCCCTCTGCGGAACATATTGTAACATACCCAGCATCCAACTAAGCTATGCCACATATATTTTTCAAATTGCATGCAATTAAAATATATATACACAAAACTCTTGCAGAACATTATATATAAAATGTAAACAGAAAAATACATTTTGTAAATGCATGGATTCATACTGAAATAACAATAAACATATACATGCAACATATATAAGAAATACCCATAAATATAAAGATAATTATAACCACACGTAAATAACAATGAAGCATGTAATTTTATCACACAGTTGACACTTATCGTGGTAAGAATATCACCAAATGAGTGCAGACCTTCCACGAACCTACCAACCTTAGACCACACTGCTCATCACTCTCAGCAGTGGGTCACCCCTGAGTTGGGACTAAACTCCACCCATGTAAAGGGATTCCTAACCAGGCTAATGGTTCATAGACAACAGGAAAGACTTCATCACAGGTGCCAAATCAAACTAACAACCTACAGTGCCTCATTCCCCACATTCCTGTCCCACCCAGGAAGTGTTCCCCTTCTCTTCTCAATAGTCCTTTGGCTTCCCCACTTCCTTTATGGGTTTCAGCAACAGGTCGGACATGAATTCTAAGAGCCCTGTAGCTGTAGTTTAGCACCTTCAGGAAATATATTCCCAAACAATTCTCTCACCCAGAGAGAAATTTCTCATGGGCCTAACAACTTCCCTCTTCAATATCCTACGGGCCTAACAACACACTTCTTCAGTCCATATCCCAAGCTAACCAGATACACAAACATAAAATGGCTATGGATACAGGTTCAGGTACAATCATGAAGGTACGAAGGATAGCTCAATGGGTGTCTGAATGCTCATGGATGATTGATTGGATGACTGAATGATCGGAGGAATGATGGAAAGAATCCCTGGGCAATGAAATAAGTCCAAACAATATGTATGCATGTCCCCAACTTGACACTTATCATGTTGGGAGCTACTTTGGCCCACTTGTCCCCATCTTTAGAACTTAGGATAAAATAATTATCCATACTTTTTGATATTAAGAAATATTAATATAATATTCCTTTTTGGTTTAAGCTCTCTGGCTTAGCCCCTTTTCCTTAACTTCTACCCCCACCCTTTCCCTAACTAGTGGATTTTAGTCCCCCATACTCTTTTATCGTGGTTGGTCTGTGCGAAGCGATGCATTTTATATTAATGATGAGACATATACAAAAGTAGGCATATTGGCCTTTAACGTCTAGGCTCTCCAGACCAATAATCACAAAACTGGCTCACGAGCCTATAAAACACAACATATACACAAGGTCTCCCTAGCCTCAAAATCATGCACATTTAAGTTGATACATGTGGTATCCTGGAATGTCTACACTTCCTCATTTTACTGTGGAGTATATGTGCGCACTATGCCATGAAAGGTGCATACAAAATTATATCAAATAGCTCACCAACTTAAGTACATTTTCATTTACATTACAATTGGGTTCAGCCTAGGGATATTACAATCCCCTCCCCTTATTTATGCATTGTCCTCAGTGCATTATGTATTCATACACAAACAAAATTCAAAAATCCTAAAAAAGATGCAGGTATTATGCTCGCATTGCATCCTCATGCTCCCAAGTAGCATCCTTAGGACTGTACCAAGTGTTAGTGTCATAAGTCACTCCTAGATTGTAGCAGGAGCAGAGCCTAATTCCCATCAGTTTTATGTCATGTATTTGTTTAAAGGGGTGATCATATGGGAGTAAACTCAGAACAACATTGTTTAACTCAGAAACTAGGCCAGAAATGCACAGGGAAGTGAGGGCCACAACTAACTTCAGTTAGGAATTTGAGTTTAAAGTGAGAGTAGAGTGAAGACTTGGAAGAAAGGTGGAGGATACTGCTCTGGGAATCAGGCCTTCCAGCAACTCGAGGAAGAAAAACAGGAAACCGAAATGTGCCTAAATTACACAGTCATAACTACACACTGATCAAGCCTACATCATGCTATGCAACCACAACCATTTGATTGGATCCTCCAATTACGAATTATTTAGTACAAGAGGAAAAAGATAACGCGGGAGACTATCTAATATTTGTGCAAAGATTGCAGTGATCAACCATACATCATCCTACAATATCGTGACCCTCGACTGGATCTTCCAATTCAGAGTGTTTTAAACAGCTTGACAGACAAAATGAAAGAAAGAGAAACTGACTTCCATTAACTTGACAGTCTCAAATCAAAATACATAACCAGAGCTTCCTAAAAAAAAATTTACAGTAGGGAGCATAGCTCAACCATCAATCCTTTCCAAAATACAAAAACTGAGTCTATATACTCAGAGAAAAACCCCAACAACAAGCTTGAGTCATGCAATGAAGGCATTACATCTGCATGTTTACTGGCAGACTGCGCATGCAGTCTCTAGACAGTCATGCACCTTAGTCAGGCGCCATCGTGTTCCAGAATGGGCCTGCAAATGAGTTGACACGCTGACAGTCCCTTTCTGGACTTTCCATTTATGGTGGAAACGATATCTACCCACCCTCAAATTACTCCAATAACTTCTTCCTTGGGATCGGGAAAGGCCTGGTCAACCTTGTACCTTTGAGATGTGGAGGCATTCTCATTTCGTTGTCTGGAGCTGAGCTGGGCTATGGCAGGGATGGTTAGGCGGACGAGGATAAGGCGACGAGTGTGAGAAAAATTAGACAAAGGTGGTTGGGTGGAGGGGACACCGAGGCTGAGACATTGGAATATGAGGTGAGATGTCATGGAAAAGTAATGAGGAGGTTGCAAGTGTGATGAGTCAGCAAGTGGGGACACAATAAGTGGAGGTGACAAAGGAGACACGTGGCGGGAAACGAGAGAGTGTGTCATGAGAAGGTGGTGAGAAGATACAGGTGGCGGCAGTCAAGAGGAGAAAAGGGAAAGGGGACATGGAAAATGGGAGAGTGGAGGATAGGTGTGAGGCACCAAGAGGTTGGAGGGTGTGGGAGATGTGACAAGGAAAGGAGAGAGGGAGAGTGGAGGACACCTGGAAGGATAGGACTGAAGAGCGGGCTTTGGGGGAAGATGTCAGGATAGTGGGTGGCTCGCGAGGGGAGCCGGTTAATTCCGGACCCCCCCACCCCTATGTTAATGGAAAAAGAGAAAGGGGGGTCCGGAATTGGACCTCAGCCATAGATCTGGGTTCTTTAATCCAAACCTTTTATACTTGCGCGACACCGTATAGGACCCCCTGTTAAAGGATGAATGATGGGGGGGGTTGGAATTGGATCTCGTCCGTAGATCTGGGTGTGTGGATTGTGGCCACCCAAATCCACGCATCCTTTAAATCATATGCACCAGATCACTGAGACTTAGGAAAAGTGGGTTTTTTACCTACTTCCTTCCACTGATCACCAAAAAGGGGGAACAGCTTAGGGAAAAAACCACCCCTACATGCTTATGTGATAACATTAGGCTCCATGGAGGATGGCACGCCCCCTGTGGGACGCCAAGAACTCTATTGCATCTTCAGTGCATTGTTGTTGGGCTATGGAGTCATTATTAAAAACAAAAGATAAACAGAAAAAACAATATTTACAAAAATGGCAGAGCGACTCTAGGGTCAAACAAAAAATTTCTTCAAGAAATGCCCATTCACAAGGCCATTAAGAACTTCTTTACCCTCCAAATCCTGCAACCTATAGGTATTGTTCAAAAATACTTCAGAGATTTTGAAGGGCCCAATCCAGAGGGCTTAAAACTTGTTGTGCTTGCCCTTATCCTGCTTGGGAGCATCCCATTTTAATACCAAATCTCCCAACTAGAACTCCTCTTTCTTGACCTTCCTGTCAAAGGCCTGCTTGATCTTTTGTTTATGGTTCTAAACTTTGTTCATCACCTTCTCCCTAGTCTATTGGGCTTCCACCATTTGATGAATTCTTCTGACCATATGATCTGGCTCTCCTTCAAAATATTGAAAGAATTTAGCTATAGGTAGAGCCAACTGAGTGGGAAATACATCTTATGTCCCATAAAAAAGTTGAAAAGGGGAGGTTCCAAGGGATCTCTTGGCTTTCACTCGATCAGCCCATAGAGCGAATTTGATTTTTGAATCCCAGACCTTCTTATTGTCTTCCAATAATCTTTTAATGAGCTTGATCAGACTTTTATTGGAAGACTCTGCCAGTCCATTACCTTGTGGATAATAGGGAGTGGAATGAACTAGTGAAATCTCAAACTACTCACAAAACCTCACCAGAGGCTCAAACCTGAAAGACTCTGCCATTATCAGTGATAATCCTACCGGGGTAGCCAAACCTTGCTATGATATCTTCTAGGAAGTTGATGATAACTTTGTGTGAAGCACTCCTGGTAAGGATAGCTTCTATCCACTTGGTAAAATAGTCAGTTGCAGTCAGGATCCATCTATGTTGGCCTCTTGAGGGAGGATGAATCTCTCCAATGAAGTCCAACCCCCATTGTTGAAAGGGTGTTGCAGCTACTACATGTTTTAGTGGCAGAGATTTGAGCTGTTTCTTTCTTGAGAATCTTTGACATTTGATGCAGGCTCTGACCTCTTTATAGACATCAATGAATAAAGTGGGCCAGTAGTACCCAGCCCTGAGAATTTTGTGGGCTGTGGTCTTCTAGAAATGGTTTCCTCCACATAGGCTGCTATGGAAATCAAATGTCACTTTCTGGGCCTCTTGTGGGTTTAGACACCTCAGAAACACCCCTAGAGGGTCTCTCCAATACAAGACTTGGTCAATAAGGCAATATTTGACTACTTTGAGCTTTAAATCTCTTTCCTTACTCTTCCCAATTTCACCAGGGGGATTTAATTCTAGCAGAAAATATATAATATCTCTATACCAGGTGCACTCTGCTAGTGGGGGACTGTTTTGAGGATTGTCATCAGGCAATTCAGTCTGTTGATTTTCTGAGCAATCATTGATGAAGTTAACTCCCAAGGCTTTACAATTGGATTCAACTAGCAGCTTGGATAAACCCTGCCCTTTAACCAACTGGGTGGGCTTAATCTCCAGGTCATACTCGAGTATCTTGGCAATCCATTTACTTCTTTTCCCATCTATGTCAGGCTGGATGAGAATGTCCTTCACAGAAGATGAAGGAACATATGTAATGATTTTTGAATGTAACACATAGACTCTAAATGCCTTAAGGCCCTTAACCAAGGCACAAGCTTGTTTCTCCATGATTTCATACCTAACTTCTACATCTCTTAATGCCTTACTAAAGAAAGAAATGGTCTTCTCTCGTCCTTCCTCATTTTCCTGCAATAAAACCGTTGCTACTGTGTAAAAAGAAGCGAAAGAAAAAATCAGGAAATCTTTGGAATAATCAGGACTGATCAGCATGGGTGCCTCAATCAATGCCCTTTTTATTTGGTCAAAGGATTCCCTAGGTTTGACAACCCATTTTACTTTATTTCCCTTTTTTAGCATAACTGTGATATTCTTTACTAACTCAACAAAATTGGAGACAAACCTCCTTAGATAGTTGATCTTTCCCAGGAAAGCCTAAACCTCTTTTCCAGACTTGGGAAGTGACAAGATTTGAATTGCCTCCACTCTTCTAGGATCAATTCTTACTCCCTCTGCTGATACTATATGGAATAACAACTTCCCCTCTTTCATGGAAAACAAAGATTTCTTAGGATTTAAAGAAAGACCAAACCTTCTGCATTTCAAGAACACTTTCCTCAGATGGAAACAATGTTCTTTATCAGATATGGAGAAGACTGTGATGCTATCCATATAGATGACTACAAATTGGTCCCTTTCCCCAATGAAGGCAATGTCCATGGCTCATTGAAAGGTTGCCCCTACATTCATCAATTCAAAGGGAATTTTGGCATACATGAATGTACCCCAAGGAGTTGTGAATGTTGTTTTCTCCCTGTCTTTGGGTAGAACAGAGATCTGATTGCAGCCCAAAATTCCACCAATCAATGAAATTCTAGATGCCCCTGTTACCCTCTGCAATATGTGTTCCATCTTGGGCAGGGGGTAATTATCCTTTTTTGAACTCATGTTCAGGTTTCTGAAATCAACACAGAGTCTGATTTCTCCACTTTTCTTTCTCATTGGGACCATATTGGCCACCCATTCAGAATATCTCAAAGGGACAATAATTTGGGCATTCAACAGTTTCTTTACCTCCCTTTCCATGATAGGCAGCAACATAGGATTAATCTGTCTTATCTTTTGTCTGAATGGCTTAGCCTCCTCTTTCAGTGGGATCTTATGCTCAATGACAGTTGTGTCATACATTCTGAGGTCTTCATAGGTCCAAGCGAATACATTAGAAAATTATTTTAATAGTTCAATATATTCACCTCTCTGCTCCTTTGACAGGCTGCTGGACAACTTGAGAAACTTGAGATTCTCCTTTGTGCCAATGTTGCACTCAGGCACCTCTGCATCCTCTTTTGAGTTGTTTCCCTTTACTGCCATGTCATTGCTTTCAAATAGCCTTTCCAAAGTGACCATCCCTTTAGGCATGTGATTTCTAGTCAATTGAACAATGTGATGATCATAAATCGTGATTAGAAGATTATCAGCATGAATATCTACTTCAAAACGAGGGTCTTGATCAATGTGTAGTGCTGAAAATTCATTAACGGTCTCCAAGAATCTTTTGATTTCAAGGTCATCCTAAAAAACCTTCCAATGCTTGACATTGTTAGGTATGGAGGGCATGTATTTCACTTCTATGTCATACCTGAGCCTGGGTGGCAGGGGAATTTTGAAATTGCTTGTTGAAATAGCCAGAGAATCAACAACAATGTTTTATTCCCTTGGAGTGAATGATATATTGAAGGCTAGGAAGTAACTGTCAATGAGGTCCCATACTTCATTTCTATAACTCCTCGGCCAAGGATGCTTGGCCTGATAGATCTTTCTGGTCTGCTAGATGATCAACTCAGCATCACCAAAAACTGATATTTCCTTTATTCCAATATCCTTTTCTTCTCTCAAGCCCAAAACTAGAGCCTCATACTCTACCAAATTATTTGTAGTTTCAAACTCTAACTTGTATGACAGAGTTGTAGTTTATTGAGTAGGGGAAATAAAAACTATCCCAGCACCTGCGCCATCTTTAGAAGAAGCTCCATCAAAGAACATTTTCCACACAGAAGTAGTTGAAGGAGAATCTTCATGGGGGATAATTGGCTTCTTTTTGAGTTGAAGAGGAGGCTCAGGGGAGCTGGTGAGCTACAACAAGATGGATCCCAAATCAGTGTCAAGGGCAAAGATGGGATGATTGGTGGGATTTGCTTCATCACTTACAATGTAAGCCAATTGAGCCTCTCTGTACAATATTTTGTGCTCCCCTCCAAATACTAGAATGGTAGCATAGGTTAGGTCCATCTGCAAGGTTCCCCCAAGTCTTTTTATCTAAGATCTTGACAACATCATGCCAAACTTGGGAGGAACGTCAGCTACCACAATGTCCATGACCACACTCTTCATGGGCAGTTGAAACAAGGTTGCCACCAAATCTTTGATAAATTCAAGACATTGCACTCTCCTAGAACCAAAAGAGTACAAATCAGGATAGGCCTTTGTGACTTCCAGCCCAAGCTCTTCCATGATAGTTTTGGGCATGAGGTTATGAGATGCCCCAGAATCCATCAGACAATTATGCAACACCTTGTCATGAATGTTCAAGGATGTGTAGAAGGGAGGGGATGAATCATCTTTGTCTTCTACCATGAGAGCTAGGATGAATACTGGATTTTCATCTTGGAAATTTACTGAATCTGTGGAATGGCAAGGTGGCTCAGGCTGTAACAGTTTAGAGAGGAAATTTTTGAAATCTTCGTGCTTGACAAGCTCTAAAAGGGGGACAGGGATTCTGATCTTTTGAATTTCTTACTCAAAACTGAAGGAGGAAAGGGGCTTCATAATTGATCTCCCTTCGGGGGAAGGGTCTTTGGTTATTGGCAAGAGATTCTGAGCTTTCTTTTCTTTGGCAGTGTTTGTTGCAGGCTTTTCTGCTAGAAGAGGTTGATCAGATATATAAGACTTCCCTTCTTTCTTCTTTGACCTGAGGTTATACCTATTGGGACTATTTTCTTTGGCCTTCTCCCCCTTGCTCAGCTCATTGACTTGACTGTTTATGAGGGATTCTTCATATGCAGATTGAGTCAAATGGGGGAAAGGGGAGGTATCTCCAAAACAATGGATTTCAGGACCAAGCTCATCTATCTCCTCGCCTTCCTCATTAACAACAAGGTTATTTTGGAGAGGGGTTCAGATCCTCTGATCATTTCTATCTATGTTCCTTTGTTCCCTTGGCATCATCTGAAGAACATTTATATTCGACCTCCTTAAGTGGCCTCTGTTATCAATGTTTTGGGGATTTTTGTATGTTTGCTTCCCCTCAAATTTCATCTTCTCCATTTCTACAGTTAAGGACTTCACCATCTTGGTCAATTCATCCACTTGAGGGTGAGTTATAGAAGAACCAGAGGTTGAGGCCTCAGACTTTCCTTTCCCTCTATCTCTGTCAGGCTTGCTCCTGAGCCTGTTAACTGCCAACACATTGGATTCTACTTCCAGGGCTGCATCTTGCATGTTATCCAAGGAAGTAGCTCTTCTTTCTCTAAGCAAGAGGCAAAAACCATGGTCAAAATAAATAGCATAAGTAATCTTAGAAGAGGCTTATGAGGGCTTTATCTCAGCAAGTATCTTATTGTACATCTTATTGAATCTTTTGGAGAAGTCAAAGACAAACTCTTCTTCCTTTTTCTTCAAGGACCCAAAAATTTTCATGTAATACATGAAATCTTTTTTATCTCCCCATTTTCTCAAGAAATAATTATTTAGAGCTTCAATCCCAACAATATATCCAGGGGTCAGTCCCCTGAACCATTTTCTAACCTCACCATCAAGGCTCTAGACAAAAACTCTCATCCAAACATCTTCATTTTCGATGTTCAGGTTGTCTGCATAACTGTAGAAGGCAGAAAGGTTCTCTTCAATAGTTACGTCTTCTTATCCAATGAATTTAGGAATGCATTTTGGGTAATATCCAGTAGGGAGAGCATTCAAGGGATGAGGTAGAACTAGAGGGGCATACCTCATAGCCACAATGGCATCCATTCTATTTATAGGAGGATTAACACCTGCCACAGGGATATTAGGTGGAGGAGAACTAGGAGGAGAAGGTGTTCGGACAGGGGAAATTGGAACAGATATTGCAGGAGGGAAAGGAAATAACATAGGATTCAGAGAAAAGGCTACAGGGCTTGAGTCAACAGAGGCTTCTCTTTATTTAGTAGCAGCAATAGTAATATGAGGAGGGGTGAAAAAGCTAGGAGTGGGAAAATCTTTTGTGGTCCTGGGTCTAGACCAAGGAACAACTTCAAGGGAGAAAGAAGTGACAAGGATTTCTCTCCCCGATACCAGACCAGGAGGGGAAAACTCAACAGGAACACTCCTGAAATTTAAAGTTCTAGAAACTCCAGCATGAGGTCTAATAGAAAACTGAGAAGTAGATATTAGAGTTTCTAACAGAGGAAAGTGGGAACTATAGGAAATACTTGGTTTAGTAGTAGAAACTTCTTCTCCGAGGGACTTTCCTTTTCTGATCAGTTTCTCAGGATCTACTTCAGGTATCATCAAGGGAAACTGAGGGGTGGACCTCATATGCCTGCCTCTGGAAGCCACAATGGAAGCAGTAGGTTTACTACCGTAGATTCGTCACAATGGAGTTGCCAGGTGCACAACATAATCTTGTAGGGCTCTGATACCTGATGCACCTTCAGGATCAGAGGCTCAATTTCATTCAATCCCGGGGAAAATCTTCAAATTCGTCCCTGGCAACGACACCAAAAATGTTAGCGTCAGAAGTCACTCCTAGATTGCAGCACGAGCAGAGCCCGACGCCCATAAGTTTTATGTCACATATTTGTTTAAAGGGGTGATCGGATGGGAGTAAACTCAGAACAACATTGTTTAACTCAGAAAACTAGGCTAGAAATGCACAGGGAAGTGAGGGCCACAACTAACTTCAGTCAGGAATTTGAGTTTAAAGCAAGAGTAGAGGCAAGACTTGGAAGAAAGGTGGAGGAGACTGCTCTAGGCATTAGGCCTTCCAACAACTCAAGGAAGAAAAACGAGTCACTGAAATGTGCCTAAATGACACAGTCATAACTGCACACTAATCAAGTCTACATCATACTATGCAACCACAACCATTCAACTAGATCCTCCAATTCCTAATTATTCAGTACAACAGGAAAATGGTAACGTGGGAGACTATCTAAGACTGGTGCAAATATTGCAGTGATCAACCATACATCATCCTACAATATCGTGACCCTCGACTGGATCTTCCAATTCCGAGTGTTTTAAACAGCTTGATAGACAAAATGAAAGAAAGAGAAACTGACTTCCATTAACTTGACAGTCTCAAATCAAAATACATAACCAAATCTTCCTAAAAAAAACTTTACAGTCAGGAGCATAGCTCAACCATCAATCCTTTCCAAAATACAAAAAATGAGTCTATATACTCAGAGAAAATCCCCAACAACAAGCTCAAGTCATGCATTGAAGGCATTACATCTACATGTTTACTGGCAGAGTGCACATGCAGTCTATGGATAGTCGTGCACCTTAGTCAGACACCATCATGTTCCAGAATGGGCCTGCAAATGAGTTGACAAGCTGACAGTCCCTTTCTGGACTTTCCATTTATGGTGGAAACGATGTCCACCCACCCTCAACTTGCTCCAATAATTGCTTCCTTGGGATTGGGAAAGGCCCGATCAACCTTGTACCTTTGAGACGTGGAGGCCTTCTCATTTCGTTGTTCAGAGCTGAACTGGACTATGGTAGGGACAGTTAGGTGGATGAGGATGAGGTGACGGGTGCAAGCAAAATCAGACAAAGGTGGTCAGGTGGAGGGGACACCGAGGCTAATACATTGGGCCATGAGGTGAGGTGTCATGGAAAAGTAATGAGGAGGCTTCAATTGTGATGAGTCAGAGAGTGGGGACACAATAGGTGGAGTTGATAAAGGAGATAGGTGGCGGGAAGTGAGAGGGTGTGGCATGAGAAGGTGGCGAGAAGATACAGGTGGAGGAAGTCGAGAGGAGCAAAGGGAAAGGGGACATGGCACCCGGGAGAATGGAGGACAGGTGTGAGGAAACAAGAGGTCGAAGGGAGCGGGAGATGTGACAAGGAAAGGAGAGAGGGGGAGTGGAGGACACCTAGAAGGATAGGACTAGCGAGTGGGATTTGGGGGTAGATGTCAGGATCGTAGGTGGCCCATGGGAGGAACCAGTTAATTTTGTACCCCCACCTACGTTAAAGGTAGAAGATCAAGGGGGTCTGAAATTGGACTTCAGCCATAGATCTAGGCTCTTTAATCCCAACCGTTTATACTTGCACNAGGATGAATGACTGGGGAGGGGTCCAGAATCAGACCTCGTCCATAGATCTGGGCGTGTGGATCGTGGCCGCCCAAATCCACACATCCTTTAAATCATATGTGCCGGATCACTAAGACTTAGGAAAAGTGGGTTTTTTATCTGCTTCCTTCCACTGATCGCTTCCACCCCTACATGCTTATGTGATAACAGCAGGTACATTGGAACTTTACAAGTCCTATGTCTTGATTCCGGAGATGTTTCATTTTCCAGTCTAGAATGCGTACCAGATGCACTTGGAAAATGCTTGCTTGCTCCACATGGATCACATTCCAATCAATAACATGATTAGCATCAAGTATATATTTCTTGAGAAATGATACATGGAATACATTATGAACAGACATAGATGCAAGAAATGCAATCATATAATCAACTGGACCAATCCTCTATATGATTTCAAATGACTCACAATAGCGAGCTGCCAACTTTGAACAATTTCCCAGCTTTAGGGAACTTCTATTGGCTTTCACTTTCAAAAATACATGGTCTCCCACTTTAAATTCCCTGTGAGTTATATCCTTATCAGCATCACTTTCATGCTTGTCTTGGGCAGCCTTTAAATTTTGGTTTATTTTTATCATTTTCTCCTCCATTTCCCCAAGCAAATCTGGTCCAACCACTACTCTGTCTGCTGGGTTATCCCAACTTACCGGTGTGTTGCACTTTCGGCCATAAAGTGCCTTAAATGGGCTCGTATTTAGAGATGTTTGATACCCATTGTTATAAGAAAACTCTACCAAGTGTAGGTAGTCTTCCAATTTTTATGTTTTATCCATCACATACATCCTCAACATATCATCAATCACTTGATTCACCCTCTTTGTTTGTCCATCTGATTCTGGATGATAAGTTGTTCTAAAATTCAATTTTTTTCCAAATCCATTAAATAGTCCTTTCCAAAATTTTGAGGTAAATTTTGGATCTTTGTCAGACACAATTGTCTTATGTATGCCATGTAATTGAGAAAATTCTCTCATATAAACATCAACAATGTTGGTTTCCTTGTGAGTGCGCTTAACTGGAAGAAAACGAGTAGCTTTAGTAAGCTTATCCACCACTACCATGATAGAATCATGTTGCTTGCTTGTTCTGGGAAGTTTGGTGATGAAATCCATTGTTACAACCTCCCATTTCCACTCAAGAATGGGTAATGGTTGTAGAAAACTAGCTTGGTGTCTATCCTCAGCCTTTACCTTTTGACATTCCAAACATTTGGCAATAAAATCAGCAACCTCTTTCTTCATGCCTAGCCAATAATATTGACTCTTGACAGCTACAATAGTTTTCTGATAACCTAGGTGCCCATCATAAGGTACGTTATGCATTTATCTCAATATCAAATTTTTCAATTTTTGAGAATTTGGTACATAAATTCTTCCCCTGTACATGAAAATTTCATCATTATCTAACTTGTATTCTTCAATTTTCTGCTGCAAATTACCTTGTTGTAATTTTGCCACTAATTCCTTGTATTGCAAATCTAATTTTGCAGCCTCTAAAATTATGGGTTTCAAATCTGATTGGTACATTCTAATGGCTGTAGAATGAAATTCATGCACTCTTTTGTTGAGTGCATCAGCCACTTTGTTCTCTTTCCCCTTCATATCCTTTATATCAAAGTCATATTCACTTAGAAATTCTAACCATCTGCTTTGCCTAGCATTTAGATTTGGTTGATGAAATAAATATTTCAGACCATTATGGTCTATTCTTAGCTCAAACCTTTTCCCCATGAGGTAGTGTCTCCATTTCCTCAAGGCATGCACTATGACTTCAAACTCCAAATCATGAGTGGCATAGTGTCTTTCATGATCCTTCAACTTCCTTGATTCATAACATATAAAAAAACCCATTTTGACTGAGGACTCCACCAAGTCCTTGTTTACATGCATCTGTGCATACAATGAAGTCTCCATTTGGGTCTACAATCCTTAGTATTTGAGAACTTGTTAATAATTGTTTCAAGTGTTGGAAACTCTTTTCACAAACCAATGTCCATTGAAACTTCACACCTTTATTTTATAAGGAAGTGCTTGGATGTGCAATCTTTGAGAATTCTTCAATAAATATCCTATAGTAGCCTACAAGGCCCATGAATGATCTGACCTCTGTCACATTCTTTGGTTTTGACCATTTACTAATGGCTTCTATCTTCTCAGGATCCACTGCTATCCCATCATTTGAAATGATATGTCCCAAATAATGAATTTGCTTCTGATAAAATGAGCACTTGATCAATTTGACATACAACTGATGCTCCCTTAATACTTGCAACAACATCCTCAAATGATGCTCATGCTCTTATTTTGACTTGGAATATATAAGGATGTCATCCAAAAAGACAATGACAAACTTGTCTAAATATTCTCGGATAACACCATTCATTAAGCACATTAAAACAACTGGTGCATTTGAGAACCAAAATGGCACCATTGTGAACTCATAATGACCATACCTTTCCCTGAAGGCAGTATTGTTGATATCTTCCTCTTTAATTCTTACCTGATGGTATCTTGACCTAAGATCTATTTTGAAAATATTTTTTCATCCTTCAATTGATCAAAGAGATCGCCAATCCTTGGCAGAGGATACTTGTTATTTACAGTCACTTTATTCAGTTGTCTGAAATCAATGCACAATCTTAATTTCCCATATTTCTTCTTCACGAAAAAGACTGGGGCACCCCAAGGTGACACACTTGGGTGTATATACCCCTTCTTCAGAAGTTCTTCAAGTTTCATTTGCAACTCCTTTAACTCTAGTGTACTCATTCCCTAAGGAGTATTTGACATTGGAGTTGCTCCAGGGATTAAACTTACAGAGAAATCAATATCTCTCTTTGGGGGTAGTCCTAGTACCTCTTGGAACACATATTCAAACTCTTTCAAGACTGCATTATCTTCCAAATTTGGCACCTTATCTTTAGGTGACTCTTCCATTTGAGCTGCAAATATTTGACACCTTTTTCTGTAACATCTCTTCAACTGCAATGCTGAAATTTCTATGATGGTTACTGCCCTGGGAATTTTGTACACTCTCCTTAAGCTCCCTTCCTAATCCAAGCAAGTAAATGTCTTTTTATGATAGTCTAGGATAGAATGATGCTGTTCCAACCAATCCATCCCAATCAGACATTCATAAGAACCTAAAGGCAAGATGTTCAAATTTGCCCCGGTGTTTAGTCAATTCATGTCCATAAGACATGACTTAACCATCTCATTAACTTTTCTTTTGGCTTCTGTAGACAGCTAGACCAACCAAGATTTTCAATGCTTAATTATTGGAAAATGCAAAATTTCCACCATCTTAGGATCTATATAACTATGACTAGCTCGTGAATCAATTAAAATAGCAATGGTTTGGTTATTGATCATACCTTCCACTTCAATAATATGTGATTGATAATCTTCTTTCTTTTTGTCCAGGGGTGCATATATCCTTGGTACATTTCTTCCCACGTCCTCCATTGTTTCATCTTGTTGTACATTGTGAAAAGTCCTCACTTTCTCACCTCTGTGAGGACAATCTCTGAACATATGATCTCCTTTACAACCCCAACATTGAATAGGTGGCTACCTTGGCCTTTGACCCCCTGTCTCAATCGTTCTGGGTTCTGGGTTCTGTATAAGTTGGTTGTCCCTGAGGATTATTTATGAAGAATGGTGTCTTAGATCCCTTCTTCCTCTGATCCATATTGAATTTATTTTTTTCTTCCCAAGATTTTTTGAATGTTGGCCTTGGTTTTTGTTGATCATATAGGAATTTAACTCGCCTTATGGTCTCCTCCAATGTCTTGAGATCATCATAATGTATTTTTTCACTGATAAATGATGGCAATCCAATCAAATACCTATGAATCTTAACTGTCTCATCCTTGATGAAAGAGACATACTTTAACAGTTCTAAGAACCTTCTCTCATATTCATCAATGGTCATACTCCCAAGCTTGAGTTCAAAGAACTCTTTCATTTTCTTGTCATAGTATCTTTTAGTCAAGTATTTCTTCTCAAAATACTTCTTGAATTCTCTCCAAGTAACATTTTTCTCTTTAATGTGTTGCACCTGCACAAGTTGATTCCACCACATGGATGTTTTTCGCTTGAGTTGATAGATGGAAATTCTACCTTCTACATGAGAAGAATAATTATGCAATTGAAAATAATTCCTCATGCCCAACAACCATGTCTCTGCATATTCATCCTTATTGTGCTCACCATCAAATGTAGGAGGTTTGATTTTGTTCATTTCTCCTCGTATCTCATCCACCCCAGACCCCTTATGCTTCCTGACAGGGGATGGACTTGAGATGCTATGTGCCCTCTTATTGGAATGCCTTGGGGAGTGATGGTGATGTCTGCTAACACTTTTTTCTCTTCTTTTCTCATTAGGAGACCTATGGCTTCCTGATTTGCATGAGCCACTCTCCTTATCCAATTTCTTCTCTATTGTGTTCAAGATATGGATTAACTTCATCTTGAATTCATCCTGCTACTCCTTGGATCTCATAAGCCTTTCATTATTAGATTTATGGATTTGGACATCATTCTACAAATTTTTAATGGTCTCTACCATGTTCATGTTTTCATCCCTTCCTTCTCCATGTCCATTGGAGTTTGTTCCTCCAATGCCCAAATGGACATCCATTCCTCTAATTTCATCTTCCTAGATGAAAGTGACCTATGCCTCTACCATTACTCTAGACTCTGTGTTGATCCTGATCTAATCTAGTTATTGATAACTCTGCAAAATGTGCAGCCAACAAAACTTTCTCAGGCTAACTGACCCAACAATTTCATGAAAAATATGAACCATTCTGGTTCAATAATATATCATTACTATTTCTTATGATTTACTAGAAGATTGAATGCCCAGATCAATTTTCTAGGTGGATATTTAGATTCCACTATCCAACGCCTACTCCCATGCTCAATTCCGAGTCTTGAGTAGAAAGTTATGGGTATTTGAAATTTGCCCATTAATTTTTCTATTCACACTTCAACTTGGCGCAACTTTGTGTTGTAATTATGTATTGTTTCACCTAATACATTGGATATTTCGTAGGATCTCAATTGGGTTTCTTTATATACATATTTTGGACACTTTTTTCAAGTTTCACCTTTTTCTGGGTTTCGGGTTGCTAGTTACAGCGTGCTGAAGTTCTAGGCCAATTCGTGTTTTTGGTCTGGAATGCTACATGTACCTTCTTTTCCATTTTAAAATTTTTTAACATGCCCAGAAATTTAATTCAACTCTGATAATTTCTTCTATGGTTTAATAGATTTCCATTGACTAATCTTGCGCCTCAATCGGATTCCAGAGTAGAACGTTATGGCTCTTTGAAGTTAGTTGGGTCTTAAAATTTACCCTCCATTGTTTGTATTGTAACTTTCTCATAAAATCTCAGTTTACACCATTAGAAAGATCTCTCCAAGATCTTTTATTTGATCTCTTAAAGTTTTTGAGTTTCTAAAAATGCTCTTAAGGGCCTCAAAAAAGCACTGCAAAAAGATGACGTTCAAATAGTATAAAATGTCATGAAATTTAGTTGGTTTTTCGTTGTTGTTCACCCTCCAAACCACTTCGTACACACAAATTTCAATATGTACACCCATATTTAACATGCACAACAACACCACAAGGTAATTCATGCTCCACGCACTTATAACCACTGTGCATCACTTCTTTGTCGCACCAATAACTTGCATGCACTACTTTTGTGTCACGCGTCAATATCCACTGTGCGTAGTTTTGGTTCTGGTACTAGTACCTATTGCGAACAATTTTTGTATCATGCGCCAATAATCCACGCACATTTCACTCTATGTGTTGCACCATGCCATAGTTTAGTACGCCCCGACCACGCAACAAAACTCTACGTGCACCATTAACCAAACTGTCGCGTGACGACATATACCCTCATTGCGCATGCACCAACCAAAATCCTCTATGCTCTACCAATACTGCGCACACTAATCGTGCTATTATTATGTGTGTGCACACCATGCACATTGTTTTATGCGTATGCACATTGTACAACAACATTTTTCTGCGCGACGCCAAAATTTAGTGTGCGCACCACCACACCAATGTTTTCCGTGTAGTGCCCAAATTTAGTGCGTGCACCAACACGCCAACATTTTTTCGCATGATACCCAATTTTTAGATATCATAAGCCTTTTACTGTGCATCATGCATTTTTAGTGCGCCCACCTGTGCACAATCATTTTTATGCACATCAATTCCTTGTAAATTATGTTGTAGAAATTGGGGGATTTTGCTTAGCGTTTCCCCAATTTTTACCATAGACATTCTGCAACCATGAAATTTATTCAATTTCACCCCGATGACACCAGTTGACATTTCTGGAACAAATTTTTCTCACACTCAATTCACGAATTGAGAATTTTAATTGATAATCTCGCTCCAACTGTCATGGCTTCACTGTAACTTCAAATTCGACCAATTCCAGGTCTAAATTTGATAGAATGGATATTAACTCAAGAATATCTCACCACATGGCCAAATTTCTCAATTTTCCCATGAATGTTACAACAAAAATTGGGGATTTTTCCCAATTTCGCACCATTGTTGTTACCTTTTACCATGGACGATCTGCAACTTGAAATTTGGCCACTTCAAAATCAATCCTCTATGAAATTTCTCTTCAACTCAACTTGCTCAGCCTATCTAGGCTCACTGTTGAAACTGAAGCTCCGATACCATATTGTAACATCCCCGACCACCCACATTGAGGCATGCTACATGAGAGAACGCTTTTGTTCCCTCTCTGGAACATATTGTAACATACCCAACATCCAATGAGCTATGACACATAAATTTTTCGAACTGCATGCAATTAAAATATATACTCATAGAACTCTTACGGAACATTATATATAAAACGTAAACAAAAAAATACATTTCGTAAATGCACGGATTCAAACTGAAATAGCAGTAAACATATACATGCAACATATACAAGCAATACCCATAAATATAAAGACAATTATAACCACACCTAAATAACACTGCAACAATTAATTTTATCACACAATTGACACTTATCTTGCTATGAATATCACCAATTACTTGCAGACCTTCCACGAACCTCCCAACCTTATACCACACTGCTCATCACTCTCAGCAGTGGTTCACCCTCGGGCTGGGACTAAACTCCACCCAGATAAAGGGATTCCTAACCAGGCTAATGGTTCATAGACAATTGGAAAGACTACATCACAGGTGCCAACTCAAACTAACATCCTACAGTCCCTCATTCCCCACATGCCTGTCCCACCCAGGAAGTGTGCCCCTTCTCTGCTCAAAAGTCCTTCAGCTGCCCCACTTCCTTTCCGGGCTTCAACAACAAGACGAACAAGAAGTCTCATAGCCCTGTAGCTGTAGTTTAGTACTTTTAGGAAATAAATTCCCTAACAATTCTCTCACGCAGAGAGAAATTCCTCACGGGCCTAACAACCCGCCTCTTCAATATCCCATGGGCCTGACAACCCGCTTCTTCAGTCGAGCTCTCAAGATAACTAGATCCACAAACATAAAATGGCTATGGATATAGGTTTAGGTAGAGTCATGAAGGTACAAAGGATAGCTCAATGGGTGTCTGAATTCTCATGGATGATTGACTGGATGACTGAATGATCGAAGGAATGATGGAAAGAATCCTTGGGTAATGAACTAAGTCCAAACAATATGTATACATGTCCCCAACTTGACACTTGTCATTTTGGGAGCTACGTTGGCCCACTTGTCCCCATATTTAGAACTTAGGATAAAATAAGTATCCATACTTTATGATTTAAGAAATATTAATATAATATTTTTGTTTGGCTTAAGCTCCCTGGCTTAGCCCCTTTTCCTTAACTTTTAGCCCCCACCCTTTCCCTAACTAGTAGAGTTTAGTCCCCCATACTCTTTTATCATGGTCAGTCTATGCACAGTTGTGTATTTTATATTAATGTTGATACATATACAAAAGTAGGTGCATTGGCCTTTAACGTCTCAGCTCTCTGGCCTAATAATCACAAAACTGTCTCACCAGCCTATAAAACACAACATATACATAAGGACTCCCTGGCCTCAAAATCGCGCACACTTAAGTTGATGCATGTGGTACCCTGGAATGTGCACACTTCCTCATTTTATTGCGCAGTACATGTGCACACTATGCCATGAAAGGTGCATACAAAATGATATCAAACAACTCACTATCTTAAGTACATTTTTATTTACATTACAATTGGGTTTGGCCTAGGGATGTTACAACCCATCACTACGACCAATGGGAAATTTCAAAGGTAACTTATCGATGGGACATTTTGGTGGCATGGGCCACTAGGGGGTTTCCATGTAGCAGTCGATACAGGTGGGGTCTTGTGTTGTTAAAAAAAATATTTATTTTATTTTATTTATACATTGAAGTACGAAGGTAAGTGTAAAAGGTAAGGTAGAAGACAGAGGTAAAGGAAAGAGATAAAGATGAATTTGATTAAGGATGATAGAGTAGGTCCAAGGTGGCCAAGGGATTGACATGGAATCACCCCAATCTTCTATGTGGACCTAGAATTGTAGATCAACGGGTCTATCACAATTAATGATTCAAATTGATAGAAAATTAAAGTACTTTTGGAGGAAATTTTTTAGGGTCTAAACAACATTTTTGGGCATTCAAATTTTATGAAAACAGGGTGCACATAAGCTACAAATTTTATTTGCAACTCAAATAAAGGATCTCAAGGAGAACTTTTGAGCTAGATATTGTAAGCGAAAAACAAAGCTCATATGAAGAAGTTACAACCTAAATGGTACAATGTATATTTTAGGTACCAGATTAATTTTAGAGGGCATAACTCCTTGCTCAAAAGTTAGTTTTGGGCACAAGAGTAGTCTATGGAAATCATGTGGAAAATATAATATATCCATAGAGACATATTTTAAATTTGGGTAAATAAAATGTGCATGAAGAAAAATAATACACCTATAACATGCAGGGTTAAAATGTGAAAATAATAAAAAGTTTCGAAAACCATAATTTTATGCTCAGAACTCAAAATTGGGAAAATAATTAGTTGATGGAAAGGTATTGAGGAGGCGAATCCACCTATCCACCGAGAAAATTCATGCAAGTAAAAATTTTACATTCTAAGTAGAATAATATGATTGGTGGCATTAAAGAGAATAAAACATTATGCATTCTTTTCTAGAATAGTGTATGTATATTTTTTTTTCTAACATATATTTATTTGCATCTACATTTTATTGCAAATTTTAGAGGTACAGGAAGGATGTTTCATTCATACATGAGAAACACAACCATGAAATATTCATAGGGTTCCTACAATCATGAAGAGGAATTCAGTGTTAGGAAATGCATGACACTTTCACACTAATCCTAGTAGAAGAGAAGAAGAATTTAATGAAGAATGCACATGAAAACAAGCAATCACATAGTACACCAAGATTTTACCCTAGAAACCCTTAAATGAGAAAACCAACATTCATTTGAGCATTCTTCTCTCTTTATGTCTTATTCATTTAGAATAAAAGGTTGCATGTATAACCTTTGTCCACACCTAAGACACAATTGACATCATACCCTCTTACACAGGCAAGAATAACCTTGCAGCCAAATCGGCTTACATATGCATGACCAATAACCTACACTTACGCACGCATTAACCTTCAAAAGTGTATTCTAATATCACCTAACAAAAACAGTCTTTACTTCCTTAAAACATGCTTCTTTATAGGCTTTACAATAGGAAAAACCCTAAATATTGGTGCCCAAAAGATATTATAGATCCATGTGTATCATTGGCTACAAATCCCGCAAATCTTGGGAATTTGTTATAGTCGAATCCAAGTCGGGTTTACGAGTTGACTACCATTCGGCCTCCATTCAATATCTAGTTGGAAGTCTCACGCCCACACTTCGACCTCTTATCGGTTGAATTTTAGTTGATATCTTTGACTTCAAGTTTACCCGGTCAACTTCATCGACCTTCGAATTGATGTTAATCTACCTCGACTTCAACCTGTTTTCGATCCACTTCGATTTCCATCATCAGGCGATTGACCTCGAATAGACTTTCACTACAAAGAATATAAAAACCCAAAATTTAGAGGGATACATGTTAGCATAGGAAATGATGAGAAAAAGTCTAATGGAAGAAGAGATACCAATGAGCCTTTAACTATGAGAAGAATGCATAGAAAAATGCAGAGTTATAGGGTAGATAATGAGAGGAATATGAAATTATAGGAGGAGATGCTTCATGGTATGAATATGATTCATAGGTAATCCAATAAAGACTCTCGTACAAATCAATAATATAGTTCTAGACATGCGATAACGTCCAAACCCCATAGAAAAAGGGATGGGCATGGGAATGACAGGTATTCAAGGAGAATGAGAAGGTTCCATCATTCCCAAACGAAATCAACTAGGAGAGCTCATGCAATTTTAGGGCCAGGGAGAATCCCAAGTGTGTCTCTTGTCATGAGACAGAGGAGAAGGATCGAGGAGACATATTTTAAGGTAAACTCGGGAAAATAAAGCCACCTAATTTCAATGGTGAGCATAGGAAGGGATAAGAGGTCAAGGCCTAGCTTTTGGAAATGAAGAAATATTTCTAGCTACATGATTATCCCTGAAAGGTAGAAACAAGAATTGCAACCTACCACTTGTAAGGAAAGGAAACCATGTGCTAGGATCAACTTAAGCAAGACAAACACCTTGATGAGAAGAAGAACTCATGGAGGCATTTCAAAGGATATTTCCAAGAGAAATATTTTTCTAGGCATTACTATGAAAGGAATATGGAGTTATTTTAACTCAAGTTGGGAATCATGACAATGGATGAATATGAAAAGAGATTATTTTAAATGATAAAGTATGTGGAATTCATAAAGGAATATAAGGTCAAAATACAAAGGTTTCTAAGTGTGTTAACATCTTTATATAGTGACAAGTTACAATATGATAACCCCAAAAATTTGGAAGAGGTCATAAAGAGATAAAATCATCTTTATGAGCTTAGAAGAGGAAGGCCAATTTTCCAAAAACCCTGGAATGACAAGATGAGGGGTAAAAAGGAACAATTGCATAAAGGTTTTGAGCAACCATTTTTTAAGAAAAAACTCACAAGAAAATCAACAAGGATAGTCAAACCAAAATGAGCACAAGACACCATATTCATTTGGAACAAATGCCAAGGAAGTATCATGTACAATGTCAGATATGTGAGGAAACCACTTATATAGGAACTTACCTCACAAAGGAGAAAGAATGAAGACTATACACAACATTCAGGAAGTTGAAATAGTGGAATACATGAGAGAAATCATGCCAAGGATTGTGAATCCTTGGTCAACAAGTAAGCATAGTATCAATCCCCCATTACTGAATTAGATGGTAAGATTGATAACCAACCCATAGCAATTTTAATTGATTCTGAAGCTAGCCATAGTTACATAAACTCTAACATCGTTGAAACATTTCACTTGCAAAGGAGTAAGGATAATAAATATTGATTAGTTCAGTTAGCCACATGGGCTAAGAGAAATATCAATGAGTTGGTTAAATATTGCACAATAGACCTGAATGGACTCAACACAAAGGTAGATGAGAACATCATACCATTGGGTTCATATGACTATCTTTTTGGCATGGATTGGTTGGAGAAACACCATGATGTCCTATATTGTTAAAACAAGACAATAACTTGTCTCGGTGATGAAGGATATCAAGGAAATATTCAAGGAATTTAGAGAGTTGTAGTTTTTAGAGAAATTTCATGCATGTGGTTGAAAAAGAGTTTTATGAAGGGATGCCAATTTTTTGTATCTTGTATGGAAGAGGTAGCCAAAGATAAAGTGGCAAGTATTGAACACCATCCATACTTCAAGAATTTACACCAAAGAGAGACATTGATTTATGTATTTATTTGGTTCAAAGAGCTACCCTAGTGTCCAAGACACCTTATAGAATGGGAACACAAGAATTGAAAGGGTTGCAGATGCAGCTTGAAGAAATTTTGAAGAAGGGGTATATACACCCAAGTGTGTCACCTCAATATCCCCATTTCATTTTGTGAAGAAAAGATGGAACCTTAAGGATGTGTATTGATTTCAGACATTTGAATAAGGTCACCATAAATAAAAAATTATCATTTTCCAATGATTAGTGATTTATTTGATCGGTGGAAAGTTGCAAGAATGTTTTCCAAGATTTACTTGATACTGGGTTATCATCAAGTGAGGATTGAAGAAGATTTCATCAAGACAATGTTCATAACAACATATGTGCATTCTGAATTCACAGTAGTGTCATTTGGGATATCAAATGTATTAGGATATTTAGACACTTAGGAGTTAGTAATATCTACTTGGTCTATTGTGTTGTTAGGTAAAAGTGTGTTTTCTAGTGTGTTTCTTTAGTAAGCATTAGTATGCATTTGTAGTTAGGAAATTCGACGGTAATGATATGTTCCCAACATAGAGTGATCCGACGGTTCATACTCTCCTTGATCTTAACGACCATTGATCCATGGATTAACACTCGATTGGTACATCATCTCTATTTAAAGAGCATGGAGGGTCATTTTCCGATGATCGATTATGAGAATCTCTCTTGTAAAATCTCTCTGTAATATTTTTATTTTCATTAATAAACTGCTCCAAGTGGCCGTGTTGGCTGGGGTCGTGGATGTTTCCCCATAGGGGTTTTACCATGTGAAAACATCAGTGTGTTGATCTTTGATCTGGTTATGTGAGTGGTTATTGAAGGTGTCCATCCTCTGTTGGAATACCTGTGTTGTCGAACAGGTATCAGAGCCTGTTTGAAAACCCGCTCCTGTTGAAGATCGAGATCATGAAGTCGAGTTGCCTCATATCCACTTTATGTCATTTTCGTACATTTATGAGCTAAGAGGATTGTTCCATTGCATCTAGAGCGCTTGTTTCAGTGAGGAACACTTTTCATTTCACTCGAAAAATTTTCCATTTTCCCAAGATACGACTATTACAGTCAGATCCAAAGGTATAAAGCTTGAATACACATTTTTTAAAATTTTTGCAGAGTAGTATTTTGGTTTTATTTCGGTTTTGTTTTATTTATTTATGGGTTTCTACTCTTTTAGATTTGTGTATTCTCTTTTCCCCATGCCTTGTGCGATCTTGGAAAATCATAAACAAATAGGAAAAGGTGCATCTTCTGGGTAAGCTAACCGAGATCTAACCCTTGTTGTCATCGATAAGAGAAATTTTTTTCTTGTGTGAAAACAGTTTTTTTTTTTAAATCTTTCCAAGGTCATCTTCAACAACAACAACAACCCCAATCCTCTTTCTGAACATTACAATATGTTTTTCTAGATCATTTGGTTAAAAGTTGCCTTATTAAGTAAGAGGTCTTGAGTTCAAGTCTCTCTTTTGTTACCATTTTTGAAAAAGTTCATGCTAAAATTGTAAAGTGCATTTCACTTCAAGTATAAAAGTGAATCACTATAAGTAGTTTTAATATTTTTTTTAAAGTTATTTATTTTGCATGAAACTTTTCTGTTATAAATTAACTCCATTGTAAAAGTGATCCCCACTTCTCTTTATAAAAGTGGGTCACTTCATAAAGCAACTTACACAATCACATGGTCATTTGGTTACCGATTGTGCCTTTTTTTTAAAAGGGCATAACTCTAACATCAGAAGTCCATTTTCAGTGCCGGTTTTTTTTTTAACTACATAACCTTTCGAGCTCTTTCCATCCAAATCATCAGTTTCAGTTTTTAAATCCACATTATCTGCATATTTAATATGGCTTCTACAAGTACTGTCTTGCTTACCAGCAACAACTACTTCCAATGGAAATCTCATATGGAAGATTTATTAAGAAGTAAAGGCTTGTACCAGATTACATTGGGAAAGAAAAAAGCACCCACCGATGCTGATAAGAAAGATAAGTGGGATAATAGGAATGACGAAGCATGTGGAATAATCATAATTTCCATCTCTCATGACTTAAGGTACCACCTTCAAGATATTGATGACCCCAAAGAATCTTGGGACACGATTGAATTTGTGTTTGGTAAACTCAATATTATTAGAGCACAACAGTTAGAAAATCAAATACTGACCTTGACTCCAAATGATTTTTCTTACCTTGGAGACTATCTATCTAGGTTTAAAACACTCAGAATTTTATGTGAAGAATGTAAGATAAAGATGGAGGAAGAGCATTGCATCTATCTTATTCTTTCTAAGATAGGTAGTGCATATTATGTGTTTGTATCTACCTTTTATGCCATGAGAAAGGCTCTAGGGGAAGAAGCTTACGAAAAACTCAGTCTTGAGTCCTTTTGTGCTTCTTTGATTCGAGAGGAAGATAAGCTTGTACAATTTGGAGTGATCAACACTGCAGGTCCCTCCAACAAAGCCTTATTTGCCCAGCAGAAAGATAAACCCAAGTATCCCAAGAAGCAACATCCTCACTACAACAACAAACAACATAAGGGTCCCAAACCTGCTCAGACAGCTTCAGGTCCCACTGGTGACAAAGGAGAAAAATATAAAAGTAAGAATACTAACAAACATTGCAACTTTTGTGATAAAGATGGTCATGATGAGTCCAAATGTTTCAAGAAGATGGCAGCTTTAGAAGCAACGATGAAGAAGCACAACATCTGTATTGATTCTACTTCTTATTCTCACAGACAAGTACTTTCTGCTTCTGGTTTCTCCTTCAATTCAAATTTTACTACTACTTCTTCTTCTAATGAGTGGCTTATTGATTTAGGAGCATCTTATCATATGGCTAAGGATAAAGCCATATTTTCTTCTCTAAATGAATGTAACACCAAGAAAATATTTGTTGGTGATGATAGATCTCTTAATGTTGTCGGATCTGGAATAGTTCAAGTAGATAATGGTCATTTCAATGATGTATTATATGTTCCAAGTCTTTTTTGTAACCTTCTATCAATATATCAAATCACTCATTCAGGTGAAGGTAAAACCGTCGATTTTTCACCTCACCAAGTTGTAATCAAGGATCTAAAATATCCTAAGCATGTTCTTACAACTGGAATTGCTGATGATATTACTAGGTTGTACAAGTTTGACAACTTTGGGTCATCATCTTTTTCATCATTTTTTGTTTCTCATAGCGATGACTTGAGAAAACTTTGGCATGAGCGCTTTGGTCATCTAAACTATCACTCATTACAACAACTATGTAATCAAGAGATGGTGACTAGTCTTCCTCTTGTTTCATGCAGAGATGGTGTTTGTGTCGGTTGTGTTCTCGACAAACATCATCGGGACAGTTTTGACAAATGTGCCTCTTGGCATGCCTCAGGTCCTTTGCATCTTGTTCACAGTGATTTGTGTGGTCCACTTTCTTCTCCTTCTTTTTCTGGGTGCAAGTATTTCTTAACTTTCATTGATGACTTTTCCAAATGTACTTGGGTTTACTTTTTAAAACTCAAGAGTGAAGTTTTTGACAAGTTTTTGGCCTACAAGGCCCTTGTAGAAAAGAAATCTGGACATCAAATTCAAAGATTAAGAACAAATAATGGAGGCGAATATGTGAACAATAATTTTACAAGCTACTGCACTACACAGGGAATCCAAATGCAACACACTGTTCCATATACACCACAACAAAATGGTGTTACTGAGAGAAAGAACTACACATTAAAAGAAATGGTTAATTGTATGATCCAAACTAAGGGCTTAAGTCTAAAGTATTGAGCGAAAGCCATCAACTTTGCAAATTACATAGTAAATCACACTCCCACTAAGGATCTTAAAAATATAACACTAGAAGAAGCTTGGACTAAAATTAAACCAAATGTAAGTCACTTCCATGTATTTGGCAGTATACCATGGGCTCACATTCTTGATGAGAAAAGGAAAGCATTGCAGCCTAAAAGTGAGAACTGTATATTTTTTGGTTATTCTGAAGATGCCAAAGGCTACAGACTTCTTCAATCACATTGTAATGAAATTATTATTAGAAGAGATGTTAAATTTGATGAAAATCTCTTGGCCTGCGAGCCTAATTCAGCGATTTTTCCCTCTTCGGCCTGCAAGCCATCTTCGGCGTTTGTGTCTTCTTATGATCTAGTTTTTTCTTCAGATAATGATAGTGAGGATGAAAATCCACCTCCACCTGCTCACCCTCCTCCAGATGAGTCCTTTGAACCTGAACCAACACCAGCTCCACCGCTTCCTAGATGGGTCCATTCAACACGAGAAAAAGCTGGTGATCTTATCGGTGATCCTTCAGATCAACGTCGGACACATTCACAATTCCAGCAAGCCTCTTCTCTTTTGGCTCAAGTTTCAGAAACTCGTGATCCAGAGACATTTTCAGAAGCGTTAGGTCATCCAAATTGGGATATAACAATGAATGAAGAGTATCATTCTTTAATGGAAAATTATACTTGGGATCTTGTACCTCTTACAAAAGGAATAAAACTTGTTAGATGCAAATGGTTCTACATAACTAAGTATGCATCAGATGGAAGTGTTGAAAGACACAAGGCTCGGTTAGTTGCCAAAGGATTTTTCCAAGTTGAGGGAATTGACTATAATGAAACCTTTTCTCCTGTAGCAAAAGTGAATTCCATCCACCTTGTTCTTTCCCTTCCTTCCTCCCATAAATGGGAGGTCCATCAAATGGATGTTAAATCCACCTTCTTGCACGAAGATTTGTAGGAATAAATCTACATGGAATAACCTCATGGCTATGTCCAGAATGACTCTAGCCTTGTTTGTCACTTCAATAAATCTCTTTATGGTCTCAAGCAAGCTCCCCGATCTTGGTATGACAAAATGGATACCTTTCTTATTTCCACTGAGTTCTCTAGATGCCATTCTGATCCTAATGTCTATACCATGAAAGTAGGAAGCTATCTCATAATCCCTGTCCTTTATGTTGATGACCTTATCCTTACTGGTAGTGACTCAAAACTTTTAAACCATGTGAAAACCATCCTTAAGAACAAATTTGAAATGACAGACTTAGGATTTTTGCACTATTTCCTTGGCCTCCAAGTTTTGCAAACCAATGAAGGAATTTTTCTTTCCCAGTCTAAGTATGCTTGTGACCTTCTTCATCACTTTCACATGGATGATTGTAAACCAACCCCTTCTCCCTTCCAGTCTGGAGTCAAGCTTTCTGCCACCTGTACTTCTCCTAAAGTTGATGCCACCCTATACTATCAGTTAGTTGGTATCCTCTTATAGTTGACTCATACTTGTCATGATATTTCCTTTGTTGTTGGTCTTGTTTCCTGATATATGCAAACACCCCATGAAATCCATTGGAAAGAAGCTAAAAAGATACTTTTCTATGTTCATGGTACAGTTTAGTTCAGGATACATTACAATTCAGGGGGGACTCCTTTATTGGTTGGTTTCACTGATTCAGATTGGGCCAACGACCCTGATGATCAGAAGTCTACTGCAGGTTATGTTTTCAGCCTTGGTTTAGGACCTGTCACTTGGGCCTATAAGAAACAATAGGCTATTGCACTTTCTTCAACAGAAGTAGAGTACCGAGCAATGGTAAATGCAAGTCAATAATCCCTATGGCTTCGACAAATCCTGTCAGAGTTTGTATTCCATCACCAGCATCTGACTAGCCTTTGGTGTGATAATCAGAGTGTCATCAAGCTCGCGAAAGACCCAGTTCAACATCAGCATAGAAAACACGTCGAGCTACACATGCATTTCATCAGAAATCTCATTCATGATCAAGTTATTGAAGTTCTCTTTTTCCCTACAGAAGATCAAGTTGCATACATTTTCACAAAGTCTCTTACAGAAGCGAAGTTTTCCAAACTTTGATCTATGTTAGGAGTTTAGGAAGTTGTCATTAAGGGGGCATAGGCTCTAATGCCTCCTTCCTTCTACTATTGTGTCACTATTTTAAATCCTTCAATCCTATCCGAAGTTGTTCTTAAGGGGGGATGTTAGGATATTTAGACACTTAGGAGTTAGTAAGATCTACTTGGTTTATTGTGTCGTTAGGTAAAAGTGTGTTTTCTAGTGTGTTTCTTTAGTATGCATTAGTATACATTTGTAGTTAGGAAATACAACCGTCATGATATGTTCTCGACATAGAGTGATCCGATGGTTCATACTCTCCTTGATCTTAAAGACCATTGATAAGTGGATTAACACCTGATTGGTCCATGATCTCTATTTAAAGAGCATGGAGGGTCATTTTCCAATGATCGATTGTGAGAAACTCTCTTGTAAAATCACTCTGTAATATTTTTCTTTGCATTAATAAACTACTCCAAGTGGTTGTGTTGGCTGGGGCTGTGGATGTTTCCCCATAGGGGTCTTACCACATCAAAACATCGGTGTGTTGATCTTTGATCTCGTTATGTGAGTGGTTACTTAAGGTGTTCTTCCTCTGTTGGAATACCAGTGTTTTCGAACAAAATGCACCATGTTTTTTCATGTTTATGATGAATGGAGTGTTTAGGGAATACTTGGACAAGTGTAATTATTTTCCTAGATGATATTCTCATCTACTCAAAGACAAAAGAGGAACATGATGAGAATTTGAGAATAGATATGCAAGTTTTGAGAGAGCATAAGTTGTATGCTAAGATAAGTAAGAGCATATTTTATCAAAAGAATATTCACTACGTATGGCATATTATTTTAACACATGGGATAATAGTCGATCCCAAGAAGATAGAGGCCATTAGAGGATGGACAATACCAAGAAATGTGACAAGAGTCATATCATTAATGGTTCTTTCCAGTTATTACAAAAGATTCATGAAAAAGAATTCAAATATTGCAATCCCAATCACTTCTTTACAAAATAAGGGATTGAAATTTGAATGGAATTCCAAGTGTGAAGAGAGATTTCAGCAACTGAAAGACAATTTGACAAGTCCACCAATATTAAATATTGCATATCTGGATGGATATTTTTTGGTTTGCACTGATTCATGCAAGGAAGGGATCGGTGGAGTCCTCACTGTTATTAGATTAATCAGTAAGTGCAAACAAAAACATATCTCCCTAGATCCCATAGAAAACTAGAACAAAACCAAACAGAATATAAAACATCCCCTAAGTTTTAATATCAATCATACTAACTAACAAGGATAAATAACATAAATTTTAAACATAGTTTATCCTTGCTAGCATCATCCTCGCTCTATTCTAAGACTTATGGGATGATGAACCTGTAAAAAGACACAATCCAACGAAGTGAAAGTAACAACATATACTCAAAAAAACCTGTGTATGTGATCAAGGAGTCATACAATAAGATAAGACCAATTTTATGGGAAAGAAATATATCACTGTATTAAAGAATGTTGAAGAAATATACAACCATATGCCTTGATGTTTTTAGGTTCCTTCCAACATTTCCTTGCTTCCCACACACTTCTACTCCATGGATTCTGAGATCAACAATCTATCTTGTGTAAGGTAGCTAGAGAGGTAGTGGGGGCGGGCAGAGGGCCCATCGTGATAATAGTGGAGTTCATTCAATGTAAGGTGGATTAGGTCCACTATATTATTAAATAATACCCACTATGGTAGTTAGATATAATAAATGGGTAATTAGATATAATAAATGTAAGAGGACTTCTTAGAAGGTTCTACTTCTAGAAGATTCCTCCTCTAGAATGTTCTTAGGTGATGGTAGCACTATATAAAGGGGTTCAAGCAATATGATGAGACATGAAGAGAAATATTGTGTTTGGAGCGGTAGCTCAATAGGAGGATGCCCCCTCGAAGAGGCAAGTGAATAGGAGAGGATCCCTTCCATAATAGGATCCATTGTACGGTGCTGCCCTACCTCAAGGGTTTGATAGTAATAAATGAGATTTTTCATACTATTATAGTATATCTGTTGTGGTGTTTTTGTATTCAGTATTTGATTTTTAACAAGTGGTATCAGAGCACTTTCCTTGGTAGACATTGTGGGCAAATATTTTTTATTTTTGCAGTTTTTTGTTTTCAGAGAAAAAAAAGAGGGCCGCAACATTCCAGAAATATTCTATATATTTATGTGAAAAATTTGTAGAAACTGGTTGTAGATATGATTTCCTCTCAGAAAAAAAAAACCCAAGTTGAAAAAAAAAATCGTCTGAAACGGAGTCCAGGAAGTCAAGATATTGAAGTTTTAAAATCTGCAATTTTTCAGGGTTTTTTCCACGGACGACGACGCAATTTTGTTTTATTTTTGTAGCATTTGGAGGCCGAATTTTCCCAAACAAATTACAGATCTGATTTCCTCCCACAATGTCACCCAATTTCAAAAAAACAATCAGCCAAAATGGAGTCTAAGAAGTGAAGTTATGAGCATTTTAAATTCAACAGTTTTTCAGGGTTTTTCTGGAAAACGCCGCGATTTTTTGCAGTAAGTTATTGTTCTATTTTTGGGGATTTTTCGTGATGGTTGTGGGACCAAAGAGTTCATAGGGTGATCATATGGATATTTCTTCTCAAACCCTCAAGGGAATTCTTGAAGCATTCAAATCAAAATTGTATGACACATTGGATGCTAGATTGCATGACCTTGCAAATGGCCTCAATGATAGTTTTTGTAATATTCAAGATTCATTGGATAACATGCAACATATATTTCATATGGAAGACATCAGGGATGAATATAATCAAGAAATATATGATTGGTATGATTTTGAGGCCGATTGTGATGATTGGTATATGGATAGTTGTCATTTCTAGGATGACAACCATTTTCATATTTTATTTGATGACTCTAATCCACCTTCTGTAGAGAGCATCAATGTGACAAATCGAGAGCCAATGATTATTACTAGTGTCCATCCTTCATATTCTACAATGGTATTATTCCTTCTAGATTCTGCTACAACCATTTTCCACTATGTGGATGGATCTTCTATTTGGATCCACATAATAGGTGTCAATCTTTGGAGCATCATTTTGAGTTGGTTATTGGGTTCCAAAATCTTCCACGGGGAATTCACATGAGAACTTGGACATGGGACCTGGGCTTACAATGGTGGTTGGAATACTTCAGCATTGTGGCTTCCCTTTCTACATGGGACCTTGGTTCTTCAGTCGTCTTCAGCATTATGGTCCACAATTATCCATGGGACACTGGTATATGGTTGTACACCAAGCATTGAGGAGAACGCTTTCATAAGGGGGATGGAATGTAAGGTACCTAGAGAGGTAGTTGGGGGGGCCAAAGGGCCCATAGTGATAATAGTGGAGGTCATTCAATGTAAGGTGGACTAGGTCCACTATATTATTAAGTAAGGCCCACTATGGTAGTTAGATATAATAAATGGGTAGTTAGATATAATAAATGTAAGATGACTTCTTAGAAGGGCCCATAATGATACTAGTGGAGGTCATTCAGTGTAAGTTGGAATATGTCCACTATATTATTAAATAAGGCCCACTATGGTAGTTAGATATAATAAATGGATAATTAGATATAATAAATGTAAGAGGACTTCTTAGAAGGTTCTACTTCTAGAAGATTCCTCCTCTAGAATGTTCTTAGGTGATGGTAGCACTATATAAAGGGGTTAAAGCAATGTAATGAGATATGAAGAGAAATATTGTGTTTGGAGCGGTAGCTCAATAGGAGGATTCCCCCTCGAAGAGGCAAGTGAACAGGAGAGGATCCCTTCCATAATAGGATCCATTGTACGGTGTTGCCCTGCCTCAAGGGTTTGATAGTAATAAATTAGATTTTGCATATTGTTCTTGTATATCTATTGTGGTGATTTTGTATTCAGTATTTGGTTCTTAACCTCTTGACAAAGCAAAGCTTAAAGACAACATACAAACTCCAAAAACTCTAAGCTACAAAACTCAAGAACCTTCCAACCCCAAAAGCTAGATTTTCCAATGAGAACTCCTCTCCTTTTATAAGATGAAAATGATAGGTTAATGAGGTTAGGATGATCCCACAAGATCAGGGATACGAATCAGATCCAAATCGATCAGAGGCCACCTCACCCTCGAAGCTTCTATTCTATAACTTTCAAGAAATTCCTCTTTTTCCTTCGTATCAAAATCGTCACACCCTTAACACTGAGAAAATTGTAATGACATCGTAGGACAATATGGTGCAAACTGCGATGATACTATATTTTCACACCCTTAACACTAAGCAAGGTGAATCAATACCTTTTTATAAGGTTTTTTACGGAGGAAAAGTATAATTTCATATTTATGGGAAAATTTGTCTTCACTCTTCTTCAGGGATTAAGGCCATTGATCCTTTTAAATACAAATGATAGGTTTACATCATTAATAGTCATAGGGGTGATGAAAATAATCTGTAATAGTGAGCCCCCCAAAGTATGAAGTTAGGATAGAGTGATAGCTGAAATACTTTGTCGAGTGTGTGTAGGGAACAAGGAACACGTCGGTTGAAAACCTGCCAACAAACAAGGAAGTACAATACAACAATATATCATCACCAAGGTAGTCATTCTCATACTCAAAATACAAATGACTCAAAGCTTAAATTACGACATGCGAAGATGCATGTCAATTAGTACAAGTCATGGCCACCAAAAATACACTATGAATCCATGCCATTATGACCCAAATATGAACATAGCCACCAAAAATACATTGTGGATCTACATGTTAAAGAATCAAATTTGAACATAGTCACGAGACATACACTATGGATATATGCAATAATACGATATGAATATACTCCAATGCAACCTGAATCTGTAACAAAATATCCAGGTTCTTCATCTCCATCACTCTATAGTATGAATCTAACCATGTGAATACATGTGTTGAAGTCAAACATGGTAGAAACCACTTGATTACCGACCATTAATGAAAACATTTAACAAGTGAAAGGGAAATCACCATTGATGTCAATGACTCCCAAGATACCCTAGTACAATCCAAGGAATGTGAATAAATGAGTTCAAGTCGAACACTCGATGAAATCTTCCAATCAGGGGTCAATGATGTAAACTCACTGTTGAAAGCAAAGAAACTTGCCATTAAGGCATGAAAGCTCTAAGGTATTGAATTATTTCTAAGTCTTGTTCCTGGATAATGAGTTGAATTCAACGGGAAAAGACTCATCACAAGAGGGCCTTGATGTATCCCCCATCAATGACATGAAATATGTAACATATTTGAGGTAGATCAGAGTATGAAGTGATTCAGAACTGACACAAGGAAGGCCGACATGGTAGAAAATTTATAACTATAAATGGCCGAGTTGATAGAAGGCTTGTTTAGGTTGGACTTCTCTTGAACATATGAATGACATGACAATGGTCTTGGCAGTGTTGACTCAAGGAGGACCCAACATATGAACTTGTGGATGGTCAAACAAGAGACAGATGGATTTCACAACTCGGATACAATGATGAAATGGAGTGTCATGTTCAAGAGTGACTATTACTACCACTAACACAAATACAAAGACACATTTCTTTCCCAATTTGCCCCCACCATTTCTGGTGAGTACCTCTTTATTTTTACATAATCTTGAGGAGGATAACATATGATTGTTGATGTAATCTCATCCTTTGGATTATTCCCTGAGAGTATGTTTAACGAAACCTAAGGAGTGGTTCAATCCCATATTTGTCTTTCAATGTTTGTTTTACAAGTCCAAATAAATAAAAATCAAGGGTTTTTCATGTTTAGAGAGTCTTAAAAAAACTTAAAGAGAACTCCAAAATGTCCTTTTTTGTAAATTAGTCAGATGAGACCAAAAAATATATAATCTATCACTCGACAAATGTTTTCTTCAAATACTTTAACAAGCATGAAATGAACAAGATGGCTCAACAATACTTTCATGTTTAAAGAGTTTGAAAATAGCTTAAAGGGAACTCCAGGGGGTTCCTTTTTCGTATAACCTTTACGAGTCTGAAAAAGTGATAAAAGTCTACTCGATTAGATTCTCATTGATTTATGAGCATGAGAAAGAACAAAGACTAAGATTGGGATTGTTTTCATTTTTACGCAAGCTTAAAACAAAACAAAACTATGCTTGGGATAGATTTTATTTTTACATAAGCTTAAAACTAAACCAAACTATGCTTGGACTTGGTTTCATTTTTACAGAATCTTGAACCAGAGGAAACTATGCTTGAGGTAGTTGGTTTCATTTTTACACAATATTGAACTAGAGAAAACTATGCTTGCGACTTCCCAACGCATGGTTCACAGAATCGCATGGTTGGTACTTAGCCCCCAGCTTAAGAAGCTAGTGGCTTAAATTCAACATGATAAAAGTCTACTCGGTTACATTATCATTGATTTATGAGCACAAGAAAGACCAAAGACTAAGTTAGGGATTGTTTTCATTTTTACGCTACTTAAAACAAAACAAAACTATGCTTGGGATAGATTTTATTTTTACACAAGCTTAAAACTAAACAAAACTGTGCTTGGACCTGGTTTCATTTTTACACAAGATTGAACTAGAGGAAACTTTTCTTGAGGTAGGTGGTTTCATTTTTACACAATATTGAACCAGATAAAACTATGCTTTCGACTTCCCAATACATGGTTCATAGAATCGCATGGTTGGTACTTATCCCCCAACTTAAGAAGCTAGTGGCTTAAATTCAACATGAAGTCTGGAGTCTGTAATCATTTCCCCCCAAAATGCATTTCATCCCTAGGCACAGGAGGATGAAATGAAGCTTCAAATACTATATGGAATGAAGTGTTTGACTCAATCGAAGAAAGGGGAAAACTATTTCATTTTTTAATGATCTTCACATAAGAACAAGAACTATGCTCAAGAATCCAAGTTCAATCCATAGAACTTTGTTTCATTTTTTAATGAGATTGAAACATAAACGAGAACTATGCTAATAGGATCTATTTCATTTTTTAACAAGGTTTCTGCAGAGACACAAAAACTATCCTCGTAGTTGGTTTCATTTTTTAACGAGCCTGAAATCCGAAAACCATGCTCACATCTGGTTTCATTTTTTAATGAGCTTGAAAACAGAAGACCATGCTCAAAATTGGTTTCATTTTTTAATGAGATTGAAATAATAAAACCATGCTCGTGACTCTCTTCTTGATCATGGCTTCCAAGAAGACAATTCTTTGGAAGGATTCCATGTGAAGGGACAAAACTCAAACATGGATTCCAAAATATCTTCACTTGACGAAAGAAACACACTCTGGAAGGAACACATGTCGAGAGTCATCACAAGGGTAAAGAGATCAGGCTCTAAAATCCCTATCAAAGATATCACCATGTCAACTACTGGATTGAATTCATAAGAGACTGATCTTACAGTAAGAGGATCATCTTCATTGAAAGTTGAAAGCATGGGAGACAACTCCACATAATTGACTTGTGGCGGGGGCGATACCATCTGCATATACACACCATCTAGGGAGGTCATTGAGTTGATGGTCAAGTTAGGGACAACTAATGAAATTTTATCGATAGTCACAATTCTTCTATTGTGAGGGAAATATATTACATGAAAATAAGTGGACACGATAACTTTCATGGCATAGACATAATCTCGCCCAAGGACTAAATCAAAATCCAAGGGGTCTTGGACTACCATGACATCAATAAAGAGAATTTTCCCTCCAAAAGTTATGGGAAACTGAGGAAGGGTCCCTAAAGGTTGACTGGTTCTTCAGTTAAAAGATAACATATTCTAAGTAGCCGACACAAGATGAGGATAACCCAAAGTTTATCAAGCAACAGAGGACAAAATACTAACATATGCACCTTTGTCTATCAGCATCTGAGGAACATCCCGACCAAAAACCTGTATTGCAATATTGAAAGGAAAGTGAGAGGGAAGACGAGATCCAGTTAATGCACCCCAATAAAAAAAGATACCTTCATTAGTTGGAGGAAGTTCCACGGGAGAAGGAGGAATTCCCCCTAGCATGGTAGATTATGTATCAATGAGAAAAACGTGGGAAGTATTGGTTTTAATCTCTAGTGAGAGAGTATGATCAACCGATGATGAGATCAGATCCACCACTTGAGTTGTATTAGCCAAAGGGATAATGGGATCGACAAATGGAAATGTATCGACTGCTTGGGTTTCACTCTCTTGTGGGAGAGTGGTATTGATCAAGGATGGGATTGGATCAACCACTTTGTCAACTTGTTCAACTAAGGATGTGACCATATTAATGACATGATCAACCAGATTGACTGACTAAGGGACCATATTTATCATTCCGTCAAATACAAGGGGGTTGATAGAAATCTTATGGTAAGCGGCTGGAAGTTGAGGTTGTGAAATAGTCATGTCTTCTAGTAATTTCGAGGCTTTTTCCATACGATGGAAAAGGTGAGTTAGATGACTTCCTTTTAATAACATGTATGGGAAATTGAATTTAATTTTTTTCTTCCCAACTGTCTTGTGACTATTTGATGGGACATCAACATGTTGTTCAAAGGCTGATGATAGGGGCTGGCAAGGGTGTGTAGACCATGCTTCTATAAACTTGGATAGATGAGGGAAATATTTAAGAAGATGGCTACCCTTACAAATCCTACAAGGGTACTTGGGCTTATGGGTTGTTTGGGTGATATTAGCATCATCAACACTCCCAGCACGATTAACAATAACTGCTTTTTTTCCAACATGTCTGACAGTGGTTGGAAGTTTGGACCCTTGATTATTTTTCTTCTTCTTAATCTTCCTTTTATTATTCTTCTTATCCATCGGGTTACAAGCTCCAAAGATTTCACTCAATAAATAATATGAAATGGAAGAAGACCTTGCAAGTGAAGAAGGTGAAGAATATCTTACTAGTGAAGACGGTGAAGGATCAACATGAGGTTGATTCTCTTGGGGGAAAGTGCTTATAACTGAAGCACTAGCTGCATTCGGGATTACCTGAGTGGAAAACAACCATACCAGTAATCTAATTTTGATACCTGGAAGGCTCAAAGTAGCGATGTAAGGAGGACCAACGTTTCTGTAATAAGGAAAAACAAAAGGTTCCCCTAGAGCAGTGGTTGCTTCACTAGTCATTCCGAGAAATGACGCCATTAAACACAGATCCAACCTAGAGTATGCTAGGGAAAATAAACAGCACACGCTAAAAATATAGGAAGAAAGCAAACAAACAAAACCTTCTCACAATGAACACACTAGTTGGTGATGAAATCCAACGTCGCGAGGACAATGTAAGAAGGGGTTGAGATAGAGCGGGTGGAAAATTTACATTGATGACCTGCTTAAAGGACTTACACCCTGGTGCAATCTTCCACACATAATAGTGGGTATACCCTCCAAGGATCCCAAGTGAGTTTCGCCGACGTCAATTCCAAGTACCGTGAAGAATTTCCCCTCCACAGTCACCTCATGTAAATACCCTAAAGAGATAGGCCACTAAGGTTACCAATTATGCCAATTATTCCTGGGGAACAGTCAACAGTTTGATCCATGTGCAAAGTTAGGCTATCTAATCTCGAAATCAACTCAATAAGGTCCCAACAAGATTTTCTTCTCAAGTGACCCCCAATAATACGCACAATATCTACACTAATACCAACAAAGAAGGGTGAGTAAGTCTGTCAGTCCTAATGCGACCTTGTGATTGACCGTTGTGTTAGAAGGGCTTCCCAGGAAAAATTGTATCAAGTGGATTTGAACTCTCCCTATCAAAAGATACTGTTTTTGTTTACAGCTTTGGAAAGTTATCTTTCACACCTATTCCAAAACCCCACACCCTTAGCTAATGTAGGTTTTCTACTAGAAAATATAAAAATGTCTAATGAATTTTTATAAGCGCTTTATTTTAAGGCTGTTGTTTACTGAAGAGAAAAATGGTGTGGACTAAATGATTTTTTTACCAACTCTAAACAATGCAAAGAAATGAGAATGAAAATAGTTCACTTCGATGAAAGATATACTATGAGAGGGAGAAAATGTTTATCATTCCTAGATGCACAATGTCTCAAAATTTTATTAAACTCTTCAATATTAGGATCTTCAAGAAATGAGACAAAGAAACTATACACCAATACATGATTCGTAGCCCCCCAATTTCTCTACCTCAAATGCAAGGATTCTCCCAATCTAATGTAAAGCAAGAAATTAATTTTTTTTGTTTTCAAAGATAGCTAAAATCAATAGAAAATCTATCAAGAAGACTCGAATCAGACTCAAAAAATCACCCCAAACACTTATCACACATCTAGGCAAGGAAAAAGACCAAAATTTAAAATTTTTCACAAAATCGTCTTGGGCTACCAACCAACAGAGTTCGACAATCCTAGATCATTGCAGGCCAGAGAATAGTACAGTGCGATGATCCTAGATCGTTGCACTGTCCCTTAAAGTAGGATGCAACGATCAAAGGAAAAAAATGGAAAAACCAAAAATCAAGAAGGTTTTCCAGTGAATTCAAAGAGTCAAATAGTCAATCTGGATCTTCCAGTGACTTAGAAAATAAAACCCATGAAATCAAAGCAAGAAAGAAAAACAAACTAGGAAAACAATTTGTTCCCCAATATGGTCAACAATTTTGTTATCAGATTAATCAGTAAGTGTGGACATAAAGAGATCTCCCTAGATCCCACAGGAAACTAGAACAAAACAAGATAGAATATAAAACTTCCACTAAGTTTTAACATCAAGCATACTAACTAACAAGGATAAATAACATACCTTTTAAATGACGTTTTCCCTCACAAGCATCATCCTCGCTCCGTTCCAAGACTTATGGGATGTTGAACCTGTAAAAAGACACAAGCCAACGAAGTGAAATAAAGAACGTATACTAAACAAAACCTGTGTATTTGATCAAGGAATCATACAATAAAATAAGTGTTACACCTCAAAAATACTCACTTCGATAGTGTCGCAAGTGTCGTCATTACAAGTGTTGTAAGTGTTGCATCTTGTCTGTAAGTGTCGCATATTGACTATAAGTTTTGCAAGTGTCACAAACATCATACTTCCATATTGACTATGTCGTGCCTCTAATCACATCATAAAGACACTTAATACACCTCAAAGACTAGTTTTGAAGAAGAGAGATCACTTGACAAGGAGTACAATCCTTTTTCCACTGAAAGAATCACTAAAATGGATTTTGGAGAGGAGCACTCCCCTACCCACTGTCAGGGAGTGTTGGTGCTCTCTGAGCCTCTTTGGGGGAGTGTTTGAGCACCATGTGCACCATTTTGGGGGAGAGATACCCTTTTCTAAGAAAGTTTTGGGTTTGTTGAGACAAATCAGGGAAGAATACCTCAATTCTTGAAGGTGGTTGCATTCGAATAGATGGTCAAGGCATGATATTAGGGAAGATACTCAACTAAAGGAGACGAATCCTCAACTTCTCCCAAATACCTCTCAAGTCATTAAGAATCTCTAAGGTTATATAAGGAGGCCTTATCATGGTGAAAGGAATAAGAGACTAGAGATTGATACCAAACTTATGATCCTATAAGTGGTATGAACATGAAAAATATTGGAGGTATGAAAACTATGATCTCATACGAAACATACAGAGACAATGCAGATTGAGAATTACATCAAACTTATGATCTCATGAGTGAGATGTCATCAAATCAATCAGTGGAGATTACTTGAGCAAAGGGATTAGAAAAGGAGAACTGGAAGAAGTTGTTGCACCTTCATTCAAAGGATTGTAAGTACTTTTACTTGTTCTCATTAATAATCAATTCTTGGCCTATTTCTTTCAAACTTATGCTTGTTCCTTATGATTTTGTCTATAGTAGATGGATCTATATTTGAGCTAATATCGGTAGAGTAGGAAGTCCATTGTATCTTTGTTTGTCCTATAGGACCTATCATGGGGCTCAAGATCGAAGCTTAGTCAATACTTTGCAAGGACAAATGTCGCTAATAAGGTACATATCTTTCTCCTTATATTTCATTTATTAGCTTGATTGGATATAAAAGGAAGTCAATGTCCATGTTAAGCACTTTTCTGTCCTGGCCTTAGGAGTCTAGAGACCAAGAGGGAATCCACTTGTCCATAGGGGGATTCACCTACAACAGAACTTGGCGACTCCACTGGGGAGGAACTCTAATTTTTGTGTCCTTTCCTAGATATTGTTTTATCCCTTTTCCCACTCACTTGGCCTTATCCATATTGTCCTTTTGATTCTTAAATTGGTTTGATTTCCTCTTTATGTCATCATGATCACCCTGATTGACTGAATTTTCTTTGATTTTTTGAGTTTCTGGGCATTTTTCCAAGATTTTGCAGCAGAGCGCTCCCCTACCCTTACTATTAGAGAGCCAACACTCCTTGGTGGTCTTACGCAGAGTGTTGGAGCACTCTGGTACCCCTTACACCAGAACGCTACCCCATTTTCAGTGAAAAACCCTCTAGTTTTTCAATTTCTGGGTTCAGTGTTTTCCTTTTGCATTTGCTCAGGGTATCATACTCTCAGTCCATCTTGGTATTGGCCTTCAACACCCTGTTTTATAAGGATTCATCCTCTTTTGTTTTGATTTTTTGACATTTTTCCTTAATTTGCAATAACTCTTTGTCCTTGACGATTTGGAGTCAATTTGTCATTTTCTTCTCATTTATCTGAGTGAGTGAAAACTTTGTAAGGAGTTTCAAAGGTCTTTTGTACTTTTATTTCTAATCTTTGAGTCATCTTGTCCAAGCTCTTTTTCCTCCCTTTTGAGTTTTTGGATTACTCTTTCTTGTTTGACCACAACAAGGGTGTCTTTTGGTTTATGTGAAGTTTGCTTCTAGATTGCTTAAATCTCACAACTCTTGAAGTCCAATTAGCATAGGAATCTTTACATATATTGTTTATCAGTCACACATAAACATTTTAGCATTGCATCGGATTCCTTATTGAAGACTATTGCATGAGGTCATTGCATCTTAGTGTTTGATAGTGAAAGGAAAATCCTTCTCCTTCCCTTAATTATACATTCATTGAAAGAAAAGATTGCTTATCATTTCTTATGTATGTTTTGGGAACTGAGTCATCAATCTTCACTCGCATACGCCTCTAAGTAAATAATAACCACTAAAATAAATGCTTAACTAAAATTTATCAGAATTTTTACATCTTGTTAGCAAACCTACATTAGTTTAATGTGTAGGGTTTTGGAATAGGTTGAAAGGATAACTTTCCAAAGATATCAAACAAACTTAGCATCCTTTGATAGGGAGAGAAAATCCAATTGTTGTATAGGATTTATGGGATCCCCCTCTCACACAGTGGTTATGCATGAGGTCACATTCAGGTGAGTTACGAATATTATCCCTTTGTGGTTCAACTATTTGTAGTGGTCGGATTGTATATTGGGGGTCAATTGAGGGTATACCCACGATTATGTATGGGAGCCTCTCGAGTTGATTTTGGACTTGTTATCCTGCCCATATGTTCGGATCGGACTGTCAACTATACCCACCCAGGGGCTGACTGTGAATTGGTGACCTTAGTAGCCATAATATTTAGGGTCTCACACAAGGTGACGGTGAAAGGAAGTCTCACTGTACCTGGAACAAACATTGGTCAAACTCGCTTGGGCTCCTTGGAGGGTAAATCCACAATTACTGCGTGGAAGCTTGCACCAAGGCATAAGTCCATTAAGCAGGTCACCAAAGTAACTGATCCACCTACTCTATCCCCACCTCTTCCTATTTTGATCTCGCGACGTTGGATTTCATAACCAACTAGTGGTTTCATTGTGGGAAGGTTTTGTTTGATTGTTTGTTGCTTAGATTCATAGCGTGTGCTGGTTGTGTTACTTAGTGGACCTTAGGTCGAGTCAGTGTTAATGGCATCAAATCCTGAGAGTACCAATGGAGGAACCCCTTCTCCTAGGGAACCTTATACCTTTCCTTCTTTTGGAAACTTTGGTCCTTCGTGCATTGCCACACTGAGTCTTCTAGGACTCACCATCGGATTACTGGTTTGGTTGTTCCCCACTCTGGTGGTATAGAATCCTCCCAATGTTTCAAATACACCTATTACTTTAGATGTTAGTACACCACCCACACATCAACCTCATGTTTACTTTTTTCTTTCTTCACCCATTAAGTCTCCTTCCCTTTCTCCTTCTTCGCCTAGTGAAATCTCTAAAGAAAATAGCCAGGTTGATCATAATAAGAAGAAACGAAGAGAGAAGAAGAAGAAGAACCCAAAACGGAACAAGGATCCAACAACATCAGATGTTGGATCCAAGCAACGAGCTACTTTTAATAGTACTGGGAGTTTTGACGAGGTCAACAAGATTAAAATAATGAATCCAAAACCCAAATTACCTTGCAGTCTTTGTAAGGGTTATCACATTCTAAGGGATTTCCCTGGTATTCCCAAGGTCTTAGAAATGTGGTCCTCTGCGTCATCATCCTCTGCTAGACATGATGGTGATGCCCCATCAACTAGTGATGTTCATGTTGGTAAGAAGAAGACAACTACCAAATTCCCTTGTATGTTATGAAAAGGTGATCATTATTCTCACCTTTGTCCTCGCATGGACAAGGATTCTTCTCTTTTGGAAAAAATTCAACTTCCAAAAGGTTATCGTAAGCTTTCCTCCAACCCATCGTTATTTGATGGACTGGTCAATATGGTTCCATCCCTGGTCAGTCTGGTTGATTAGGTGGTCAATCTAGTTTCCTCCTCAATTGACCCACAAACCCAAGTAGTTGATCCAGTTTCGACATCATCATCCCTAATCTTCATCAAAAGACTGTAACCCAAGTAGTCGATCCATTTTCATCCTCGCTCGACCCCACTCTCCAGTTAGACAGTGACACCAAAGTGGTTGATCTGTTTCCACCCATCGACCCCATTCTCCCCTTGGAGAATGAAACCCAAGTGGTTGATCTGGTTCTGTCATCGGTCGATCCCACTCCTCCTTTGACGAGAGCCAAAGTAAGCGATACAGTCCCGTCATTGGTCAACCCCACCCTTCATCCAAAGAGTGCAAGAGTGGTTTCTCTGTTTACTTCATCGGTCAATCCCACTCCTCCTTTGACAAGTGAAAAAGTGGTTGATCTAGTCCCTTCCTCGGTTAGTCCCACCCTTCATCCGAAGAGTGTCAAAGTGGTCAATCTAATTCCACCATCGATCGATCCCACCCTTAATCCAAAGAGTGATAAAGTGATTATTTTGGTTACGTCATTGGTCAATCTCACTCTTCCTCTGAGGAGTGCCTGTGTGGTCGATATGATCCCATCATCGGTTGATCCTACTCTCCCTCTAGAGAGTAAACCCGATATTGCACACTTTTTTCTCATTGATATAGAATCTACCATGCTGGGGGGCATTCCTCCTTCTCCCGCAAAACCCCCTCCAAGCAATGAGGCCATCCTTTTTTATTGGGAAACGCTAACCACACCTCATATTCCTTCTCACATTCCTTTCCAGATTATAGTACAGGTTTGTGGTCGGGACATTCCTCAAATGCTAATAGATGAAAGTGCCTTCGTTAGTATTTTTTCCTCTGTTGCTTGGCACTTTTTGGGTTGTCCTCAGCTTGTGTTAGTTACACAGAATTTGTTAGCTTTTAACAGAAGAACTAGTCAAGATTTAGGGACCCTTCCTCAGTTTCCCATAACTTTGGGAGGGAAAACTGTTTTTATTGATGTCATGGTAGTCCAAGAACCCTTGGATTTTTCTTTACTTTTTGGGTGGGATTATGTCTATGTCATGAAATATATTGTGTCCACTATTTTTTGTGTGATATCTTTCCCTCACGATGGAATAATTGTGACTATTAATCAACTTTCCTTCATCATTCATGACTAGATTACCTACCTGAATGGTTCTTATATGACGACAGTATCACCCCCGCCGCATGTCAATTATGTGGTGTTATCTCCCATGAATTCAACCTCAGACGATTTGGATCCGGTAGTTGACATGGTGATCTCTTTGGTAGGGCTATTGGACCCTGATCTCCTTACCCCTGTCACGGCCCTCGACATGTGTTCCTTCCAGAGTGATTTTCTTCCATCCAGTGAAGATCTCTTAGAAGCTATGACCGAGTTTTGTCCCTTGACATGGTGTCCTTCTAGCACGTCATCCTCTTGGAAGCCATGATCAAGAAGAGTCAATGAGAAAAGTTTCTTTTCTCTGTAGCAAGATCATTAAAAAATGAAACATAGGTCACGAGCATAGTTTATCCTCTCTGTGGAAAGATCATTAAAAAATGAAATAGAGGTAACGAGCACAATTTCTCTTCTCTATAGCAAGCTCGTTAAAAAATGAAATAGAGGCTTTTAGCATAGTTTCCCTCTCTTTAGCAAGCTTGATAAAAAATGAAATAACAATCTGTGGATTGAACCCGAAGCCCTGAGCATATTTATTTTCATGTGACAAGCTCGTTAAAAAATGAAACAGTCACTTCTCTTGAACCTTCTTTTCATCCACCCTTCTCCTTTTTCTCATCTAGTAGAGAAATTGGTAAAAACCTCAAATTAGGTGAATGTAATGAAGCTTGGAGGGCATGTCTCCAGCCTTTGATGATCATTTTGGAGTTAATCCACTATGTTTCAATATGGGGGCATACTGAGCTTAGTATTTGTTCTTTCTCATGCTCGTAAATACATGAGAATGAATAAACTTTTATCTATTTTTCGGACCCGCATGGATAAACGAAAAAGGAACCCCTTGGAGTCATATTTAAGCTCTTTTTAGACTTTCTAAGCATGAAAATATTGTCGAGTGATCTTGCTTCCTTTTCCACTCGTTAAAAGGTTTGAAAGGACATCTTTCGAGTGATAATTTATCTCTTTTTCGGCCTTGCAAGACTAACATTATGAAAAAGGACAGCATTGGAGTCATCTTTAAGTTGTTTTCAGACTCTCTAAATATGAAAAACCACCGAGTTTACCTTCTCTGGAATCGTTAAACAATCGTACATTGAAGGGCCCATATGGGACCAAACCCTTACTTCTTCTAGTTTGCTAAACAAAGGAAGAGGGAATTACCGATAGTGAGCCATATCGAGCATGTGTTACCCTCCTCGAGCTCGCTAAATTAAAAAGAGGTACTCGTCTATCTAGATGGGGGAAAAACTGAAAGAAGCAAGCCAAACAATTTTTGAGAACAATACCAGTACCTCTTACAGTCACCCTTGAAAATGACACTTTGTATTTGCATGTATTTTAATCCACTGAACCTCTGCACTGAGCCAATCCTCTGATTTTATTTTACTCCTTTTGGTCACTCGACAAAATTCACCATATCCGTTCCCTTATCATGTTTTGGTCCATGTCAAGTTTCTGTTGTTGTTCCTTCGTGTTCAAGGGAACTATCTACCTCGAGGGTCAAGCATCACAAATATCCTTGAGTTCATTTGATATACCAGTTACATATCTGTGTCAATTTCATGTCATTGATGGGGGATACATCAAGGCCCTCCTTCGACGATTTTGTTCCTGCCGACTTCAACACATTATCCAGAAACTAGACTTAGAAACCAGTTAGTACCTTGGGACCTACATGCCTCAATGGTAGGCCTCCTTGCGTCTGACCATGGGTTTACATCATTGACCTATGATCAGATTATTCCACAGATGTTCCACTTTATCTCATCCATTCACATTCATTGGAATGTACTACAGTACCTTGGGAATCATTGACATCAATGGTGATCTCCCTCGCGCTTGTTAACAATTTACATCATTGATTGGTAATCAAGTGGTTTCTGTCATGTTCAACATCAGGACATATATTCACATGGTTATATTCGTACTACATCGGGATCGGTAAAGAAGACCCTGGGTTGAGATTTCACTCTTATGCATACTTTTCCCAGGTTGCGAAGGAGTTCTTTTGAACTATGAAACATAGATTGTGTTAGCGCTGGAAGTCACTCCTGGATTGCATGCAAAAGTAGAGCCCAACGCCCATCAGTTTTTATGTCATGTTTTGATAAATGGGCGATCGAATGGGTAGAGAGTCAGAGACTCGAACATGTATCGCTTCAAAATAGGAACTCTATCTGATAACAAGCAACAAAGGAGGTCTTGACCCAAATTCAGTCAGGGAGTTGATTTAAAGATGGGCAGGCGGAAGACTTGGGAGAAGGATGAACAAACTATCTCAGGCAACAGGCCTTTTGGTAGCTCGTAGAGGAAAAACTCTGAATAAAAGATCCGCTTGGTTCAGGGCTTCAAGAAACTGAAAGGAAGACTTGACTGGATCCTCCAATTCCAAGTCGTTCAGTGCTGAGAAGTTCACAGGGACTGTTTAGAACAACACAACTTTTACAGTGATCCAACATACATCATCCTATAACAGTCACAACTCGACTGGATCCTCCAATTCCAAGCTTCTCTAATACAACATACACAAAGATATGAAAGAAACTTACATTCATCAGGAAAGAAGTCTCAAGAGTTTAGAAATAACCAGAAAACAATTCTTCATTAAAGTTTTACAAATGGGAGTCTTTCTCAACCATCGATAGATTACAAAAATACAAAGACCGAGTCTATATACTCAGAGAAAATCGCCTCACAGAGGCGTGTGCGGTCATCTGAAGCATGGTGTCCCTTCAGCCAAATTCAGATGCATATTTCTTTGTCAGACGCCACCTTAACTGTGCATGGCTCCTGTAGGGGAAGTAGTTGAGCCATTAAATGTTGATCTGGCATGTGTAGAATTTTCTGGCTAGCTGAGGACTCGACATGACCTTTTTTCTTTGGAGACATGGGTACACAGAACCCCCCTTGGGAAGACCATCGTCCAGGCTCTCCATATCTTGCACTTAATGCACGAAGAGAGGTTTCACCCACCTCTTCCTTACATTCATTTACTTTTAGACAGAAACCAGTCTTGAGATCAGATCCATGGTGCTCAGAGAACACGATGAACCTTTCGGTGACTAGGCCCGATGCCTTTGGCCCCCTTTGTGCAGATTTTTTTTCATTTCCCAGGCGACCACGGGCTGTGACCTTGTGGCTACCATTAAAGGTGCATTTGGCCTTTCTCTAGTCGATAATCTCAGCTGCTATGAATGTGAGGTCCTGAGTTTCCTGAAACTCTGATTCCCGATATGCCGATCGAAATCCACCTGTCCCAAGTGGATGGACGGTCGAGAATGTTCCATAATACTGCGGGCCCAAATTTTGGGTGCCTTCGATGCTTTTGGTGTTTGGGGCCTCGAGATATGGGGTCCTATCAGCATTTCGGGGTTCGGGGTTTTGAAATGTGAAAAAGCGAGGAGCGCTTACCCTCAAACTCCCGAATGCCGACATGATACGGATGCATGTTGCATGTCCTTCAGACAGACGACCCAGATAGTATCCGCTTAATATAAAAGGGGTTGTCCCCCCTTCACAATCTCGCTTGATAATACCTGGGGATAATACCGTAGGCTCGATGCCAAAGGTGCTTTCGGCGTTTCACCGATCGGTGATTTCCACTGCAATGAACGGAGAGCTTCCTGACTCCCGATACCCGATACGCCGACAGGATGCCACCTGTGTCGGTTGGATCGGACGATCCAGATTTGTTTTGAACCATTGATGCTCCCTCTTGCTAAACCCCAGGCAACTTGACAGCCCCAAAAACCCGATGATCATCGATTAACTCTGTAGGTGGATCTCGGCCGTCGACGGAAAAACTTCGCCTGCTCGCTCGAATCGCTAATGAAAAAGGGATTCTCCCATGCTGCGCTTAGCGCTTCCCGCGCAACCAGCAGGTATGGGTGCTATCAAGCCCAGGACACGAATTATCGCTAACATTAGGCTCCATGGGGGATAGAGTCATCCCTGCGATGCTCAAAGAACTCATTCCGCGGCTTCAGTGCCTTGTTGTTGGGCTATGGAGTCAGGCTCAAAACCCCTCGCTGCTGAAAATACAAGCCGAAAAAAATAAAATCAAAAAAATAAAGATACATGCTCAAAGGATCTTATTTATATACAATCCTAAACTAATAAAAAACTTTACATGAGGCTAGGTGAAAGAAAATTTCCACCATAGCCAGTCAAGCAGCTTCCTGGATAGAAGCACCTTCCTTCTGTCAATGATCATCAATAGATGGTGTAACCATGATAGCAGAATGGTTACACTCTTCAACTCCTCCTTACAGGTTGGAGTTGAGATGAAATAGGGCAGCTCCAAGGCATAGGGGAAATTCCACTCCATGTACTTGCTGACAGGGTCATACAATGAGTGGCGAATTTTGGAGAATTGGCGACAGGCAACCTCCTCTGCTACACAGTTGCTCACATGTGACTGAATATCTTTGATAAGCATAGGTGAGTGAACAAATGATGTAGGCTCATTGATCTTAGGCAGTGGTTGCTTGCTGACTGGCTCTGGAATGAAATATGTGCTCAGCTGCTCTTCTAGTTCTTCCTCGTCTTCTCCGTGCACTCCCCCATCTTGTAAAAAGGGAATGGCCTCCTAATCCTTCCTTTCAATCCCAAATGTAAATACATCATGGGAAATCTCGTGAAGGAATAAAGAACAATACTCTTCCACAATGGCTTCTTCGTTTAATTCTGAGACAACAGGCTCATCGGGGGTAGATGCTAACGTGTCCAAGAAATCTTCAATAATCTCTTCAAAAGAGCTACTTAAATCATCTGCCTCGAAGACTGGAAAATCCTCTTCGTTGTCTTCAGATTCCAATTTTGTACACTGGGGAGTGGGGAATATCGCCTACTCCACTAGTTCACTCAGGTCATCTTTTTCCTCCCAGGCTAGAAAATCCTCTGCACAGTCTTCATATTTCAACCCTTCTAATTAGGCAGAGAGATATTTCACCTGCTCCATCAACTCACTCAGGGATCCTCTCCCCCCCTGATATATTCATCACTTTCATAACCCACCTCTGATGCAGACGAATGGGGAGGAGAAAGGAATGATTTCTAATCTAGGTCGTCAGAATCATCCTCACAGCCTATGTCCGAAACAACTTTATCCGGTATAGAGTTGTGGTATCCCTCACTATAGTTATGACAAACTAACATAGAGGGATAAAAATCTTGACAATAGGCAGTGAAGGCTGCATGGAAATCGCTAAGTGAAGAAATGCTAGCAGGGGGTAAAGAATGATACCATTTACGTGCATCCCCTGCTAACGAGAACATGAACATTTTTAGTAATACATCCTCATGATGTATCTCCTACTGATGCATGAGTTCATAAAACTCACTGAGGTGCTGAGAAGGGTTGTCCTCTTCACATTTTCCAAACATGGGCAAATAATCGCCCCATTCATTCAGAGAGGGGACAACATTAGGAAAACCAGGAATTGCAGAAAAATTAAAAGGAGCAAACCTGCGAGTAGGGATTTTCTCCATATCGAACCAGTGGAGTCGCCCAGTGAAAGATGCGCAACTTCAAATGTGCCTAGTCCTTGTTCACCATCAAAGGCCATATCTTAATGTTGTTGTTACCCCAGGAATCTTCTCAGGCTGAGAAAGCAGCTGCTGAAACCTTCTCGAGAAAGCTCCTTAGGGTCAGCTTTCAGGTGTGCTAACAGTAGTCACAGCTGAAACAATGATGTGGAAACAATGGAGTCGCCAGGTGCACAGTAGCAATATTTAAG
>ML784640.1:77960-92599 GCA_009831015.1 Picea engelmannii | reverse complement strand
AGGCTGAGAAAGCAGCTGCTGAAACCTTCTCGAGAAAGCTCCTTAGGGTCAGCTTTCAGGTGTGCTAACAGTAGTCACAGCTGAAACAATGATGTGGAAACAATGGAGTCGCCAGGTGCACAGTAGCAATATTTAAGGGCTCTAATGTCTGATGCACCTTTAGAATCAGAGGCTCAATGTCATTCTGCCCAGGGAAAATCTTCAGCTTCATCCCTGGCAACGGTGCCAGAAATGTTAGCATTGGAAGTTGCTCCTAGATTGCTTGCAAAAGCAGAGCCCAACGCCCATCAGTTTTTATGTCATGGTTTGATAAATGGGAGATCGAATGGGTAGAGACTCGAACAGGTATCGCTTCAAAATAGGAACTCTATATGATAACAAGCAACAAAGGAGGTCTTGACCCAACTTCAGTCAGGGAGTTGATTTAAAGATTGGTAGGCAGAAGACTTGGGAGAAGGATGAACAAACTATCTCAGGTAACAGGCCTTTCGGTAGCTCATAGAGGAAGCACTCTAAATACAAGATCCGCTTGGTTCAGGGCTTTAAGAAACTGAAAGGAAGATTTGACTGGATCCTCCAATTCCAAGTCGTTCAGTGCTGAGAAGTTCACAGGGACTATTTATAACAACACAATTGTTACATTGATCCAACATACATCATCCTATAACAGTCACAACTCGACTGGATCCTCCAATTCCGAGCTGCTCTAATACAGCATACACAAAGATATGAAAGAAACTGACATTCATCAGGCAAGAAGTCTCAAGAGTCCAGAAATAACCAGAACACAATTCTTCATTAAAGTTTTACAACTGGGAGTCTTGCTCAACCATCGATAGATTACAAAAATACAAAGACTGAGTCTATATACTCAGATAAAATTTCCTCACGGAGGCATGTGCGATCATCTAAAGCATGGTGTCCCTTCAGCCAAATTCAAATGGATATTTCTCTGTTGGACGCCACCTTAACTGCGCATGGCTCCTGCAGGGGAAGTAGCTGAGCCATTAAATGTTGATCTGGCATGTGCAGACTTTTCTGGCTGGCCAAGGAATCGGCATGAAATTTTTTCTTTGGAGACATGGGTACACAGAACCCCCCTCGGGAAGACCGTCGGCCAAACTCTCCATATGTTTCACTTAATGCATGAAGAGAGGTTTCACCCACCTCTTCCTTACCTTCATTTACTTTTAGGAAGAAACCAGTCTTGAGATCGGATCCATGGCGCCCGGAGAATGCGATGAACCTTTCAACGACTGGGCTCGATGCCTTTGGCCCCCTTTGCGTAGCTTTTTTTTCATTTCCCAGGTGACCATCAGCTGTGACCTTGTGGCTACCGTTAAAGGTGAATTCGACCTTTCGCTAGTCGGCAATCTCAGCTGCTATGAATGTGAGGTCATGAGTTTCCCAAAACTCCGATACCTGATATGACGACCGAATGCCACCTGTCCCAAGTGGATGGACGGTCGAGAATGTCCTGTAATACTGCAGGCCTGACTTTTGGGCGCCTTCGATGATTTCGGTGTTTGGGGCCTCGAGATATGGGGTCCTATCGACATTTTGGGGTTCGTGGTTTCGAAATGTGAAAAAGCGAGGAGCGCTTACCCCTCGAACTCTTGAATGCCGACATGATACAGATGCATGCCACGCGTCCTTCAGACGGATGGCCCAGATAGTATCCACTTAATATAAAAGGGGTTGTCCCCCCTTCACAAGCTCGCTTGATAAGACCTGGGGCTAAGACCGTAGGCTCGGCACCAAAGGCACTTTCAGTGTTTCGTCGATCGGCAATTTCCACTGTAATGAACGGAGAGCTTCCTGACTCTCGATACCCGATACGCCGACAGGCTGCCACCTGTCTCGGTTGGATCGAACGATCCATATTTTTTTTGAACCATTGATTCTCCCTCTTGCTAAACCCCAGGCAACTTGACAGCCCCGAAAACCCGATGACTGTCGATTAACTCTGTAGGTGGATCTCGGCCGTCGATGACAAAACTTCGCCCGCTCGCTCAACTCGCTACTGAAAAAGGGATTCTCCCGTGTTGTGCTTAGCGCTTCCCGTGCAACTAGCAGGTCTGGGTGCTCTCGAGCCTGGGACAAGAATTATTGCTAACATATTGTTACATAGATCCACTTTTTATTGGTCGTGGCTATGTCTTGTCATATTGTAGATTCGTTGTGTATTCTTCATAGCTACGATCAGTTAAGGTGATGGGAGTATAGATCTAGATTGTATCTTCAGTGGCTATACCATTTTGTCAATATAATTATGGATCCGCAGTGTATTTTATGGCAGCCATACCTAAAAAGTCTTTATCACTCAAGCATAGGTATGCCTGCCTTGGGTTTGAAACATGTCATAATATTTGTTTGATGGTTGTGTGCATCTTTTTCTAGCCTCTCTGCATCCATACCCTTGCTCAAAAAAGTCTACAAAGTACTTTAGTCATCATCGTCTTCTAACTTCGTATTTTGAGAGGCAATCTGTTACACCTAAAAATTACTCACTTTGATAGTGTCGCAAGTGTCGTCATTACAAGTGTTGTAAGTGTCGCATCTTGTCCGCAAGTGTCACATCTTGACTATAAGTGTTTCAAGTGTCACAAACATCATACTACCATATTTCCTATATTGTGCCTCTAACGACATCATAAAGACACTTAAGACACCTCAAAGACTAGTTTTGAAGAAGAGAGATCACTTGACAAGGTGTACAAACCTTTTTCCACTGAAAGAACCACTCAAAAATGAGTTTTGGAGAGGAGCGCTCCCCTACCCATTGTTAGGGAGTGTTGGCACTCCCTAAGCCTCTTTGGGGGAGTTTTTGAGCTCCATGTGCACCATTTTGGGGGACCACTACCCTTTTCTGAGCAATTTTTGGGTTTGTTGAAACAAATGAGGGAAGAATCCCTCAATTCCTGAAGGTGGTTGGATTCAAATAGATGGTCAAGGCATCATCTTAGGGAAGATCCTCAACTGAAGGAGAGGAATCCTCAACTTATCCAAAATATCTCTCAAGTGGTTGGGCCTCTCCAAGGTTATATAAGGACACATTCTCATGGTGAAAGGAGGAAGAGACTAGATATTGATACCAAACTTATGATCCTATAAGTGGTATGAACATGAAAAATATTGGAGGTATGAAACCTATGATCTCATAGGAAACATACATAGACAATGGAGATTGAGAATTAGATCAAACTTATGATATCATGAGTGAGATGTCATCAAAGAAATAAGTGGATATTACTTGAGCAACGGAGTTGGACAAGGAGAACTGGAAGAAGTTGTTGCACCTTCATTCAAAGGATTGTAATTACTTTTACTTGTTCTCATTAATAATCAATGCTTGGCATGTTTCTTTCAAACTTATTCTTGATCCATATGAGTTTGTCTGTAGTATATGGATCTATATTTGAGCTAATCTTAGTAGAGTAGGAAGTCCATTGTATCTTTTTTTTCCTACAGGACCCATCGGGGAGCTCAGGATCAAAGCTCAATCAGGACTTTGCAAGGACAAACATCGCTAATAAGGTACATATATTTCTCCTTATCTTTAATTTATTAGATTGATTGGATCTAAAAGGAAGTCAGTGTCCATGTTAAGCACTTTTTTGTCTTGGCCTTAGGAGTCTAGAGACCAATATGGAATCCACTTGTCCATAGGGGGATTCACCTACAACAATAAGACCAATTTTATGAGAAAGAAATATATCACTGTATTAAATAATGTGGAAGAAAGATTCAACCAGATGCCTTAATGTTTTTAGGTTCCTTAAAAAATTTTATTTCTTCCCACACACTTATTCTCCATGGATTATGATATCAACAATCTATCTTGACAAAGAAAATCTTAAGGACAACATACAAGCTCCAAAAACTCCAATCTACAAAGCTCAATAACTTTCCAACCCCAAAAGATAACTTTTTGAATGAGAACTCCTCTCCTTTTATAATTTGAAAAGTATAGGGTGAGGAGGTTAGGATGATTCCACGAGATCAGGGATGCGATTCATATCCAAACTGATCAGAGGACACCTCACCCTCGAAGCTTCTATTCTAGAAATTTTGAGAAATTCCTCTTTTTCATTCGTATGAAAATCGTCACACCCTTAACAATGAGAAAACTGTGACAACGTCATAGGCCACTATGGTGAAACCTGCGATGATCCTAGATCATTGCACCCTTAACACTAATCAAGGTGCGACGATCCCTTTTTATAAGTTTTTTGACAAAGGAAAAGTATAATTTCATCTTTCTGGGAAAAATTGTCTTCATTCTTCTTCAAGGATTAAGGTCATTGATCCTTTTAAAGACAAAGGATAGGTTTTCATCATTAACGGTCATAGGGGTGAAAAAAATAATGTGTAACACTCACTCAAAAGGATCATGTGATATGCTACAGGTCCCGAAAATTAAAAAATCATGAGAGGAATTATGCTACACGACTTGTAATTAGTGTCCATTGTCCATGCACTAAAATACTAGACATTACCTCACGGGGAGAATGTTTGAGCTAAGAACTAACCACTATGGTATGAAGCATTCGTTCAGACATCCAACACTAAATGTCATACAAACTAAATGGCTTGAATTTCTTAGTGAATATGACTTTAAAAGTAAGCATATAAAAGGAAAGGAAAATCAATTAGTTGATGCACTTAGCAGAAGATCTCATGAAATGCATATTTCAACCATCAACCTGTTAAACACAAATTTAAATGACAGAATTTTAAAGAGTACAAATTCAGATTAGCAATATCTAAAAATAAAAGAAACATTACAACAAATAAATTTATTGTAGAAAATTAATAATTATGAGCTGAAAGAGGATGAAATCCCCATGTACAAATGTTAAATATTTGTGCCAAATTTTGTAGAGATGAAAAATATAGTATTTAGGGAAATGCATAATGTGCCATATTTTGGGCACCTCAGATATTAGAAGACAATTGCAACTATAAGAAGCATGTATGTTTTGTCAGGAATGAAGAAAGAATTGGTTAATTACATAGCCAGGTGTCTAGAGTGCCATAAGGTGAATACATAGCATAGACATCCAACATGGATGTTATATCCATTACTTATTCTTGAGTGGAAATGGGAAGTGGTTACCATTGATTTTATTACAAAGTTTCCTAGAGAAGTGAAGCAACATGATTTCATCATGGTGGTGGTGGATAAATTAACAAAGAATGCACATTTTATTCCAGTAAATAATACACAAAAGGAAACAAAAAATTCCATAGATCTATATAAAAGAGGTTTACAGTCTACATGGGATGTCTAAGGAAACATTTTTAGACAAAGATCTAAAATTTACCTCTAATTTTTGGAAAAAATTGTTTAAAGGATTTGGGACAAATCTAAATCTTAGTACAATGTATCACCCAAAGTTGGATGAGAAAATAGAGAGGACCAACAAAATCATTGAATGCATGCTTATAATGTATGTGATGGAATAGCCATGAAAGTGGGAAGAGTACATCCACTGAGTAGAGTTTTCTTAGAATAATGGGTATCAAGCCTCATTAAAAATGAGCCCATTTGAAGCATTGTATGGTAGGAAATGTATGACACTCGTGAGCTAGGACAACCCAATAGATATAGATATCATTGGACCAGAATTGTTGAAGGAAATCGAAGAGAAGATGACAAGGATCAAGAAGAATTTAAAGGCTTCCCAAGATAGGAAGAAATGTTTTGTTGACAAGAAAAAAGTTTTCGGATATTTTAAAGTGGGAAAACAAGTTTTATAAAAGTGAAAGTGAAAAGAAGTTTGATAAGATTGGGTTGTTTCCCAAATTTGATAGCAAATTATCATGGGACCCTTAAAATATTAGAGAAGATATGGTCAGTTTCATACCTTCTATCATTGTTTTCATCCATGAGAGTGCATAATGTATTTAATGTATCATCATTAAATAAATATGTACCTAATTCTAACCACATAATTAATTGGTTTGTGATCCAGGTCGAAAACAAAGGGGATTTCTAGGTAGAACCAATATGCATCCTGGATGTGAAAGTCAAAGTGCTCCACAAAGATTCATAGGGTTGGTAAAAGTTCAATGGACCTACTACGGTCCTAAATATGCAACATGGGACTAGGAAGAAACTATGTGAGAGGAATTCCCACAATGTTTTGTCAATTTTGAAGAAAATAGAAGCTAAAAATGAAAGACTCCATTTTTTGGCAGCTAGAGTTCTAGAACCACATCTCATAATTCTTAGTCACTTGCACACATATCCTTGTGTTGACGGGCGAAATCGATCGTCCATCAACTGAGAGAGTGGAACCGATCCGGGGTTGTCTAATAACCCAAGCCATTTGGGATGAACCACCATGACGGGTTTAGCAGCTTCGTTAGCTGATATAAGGTCCTAAGAAAACAAAAAAGAAAACTAATCTACAATAACTAATCTAACTAAAACTAAATAAGAAAAACTAATAAACTAATCTAACTAAAACTAACTATTAAACAAACTAAACTAAAACTAATTATTAAACAAACTAAACTAATCTAACTATTATATATATATATAATCTACTAACTACTACTATACTAACTCTAACTAATAAACTATCTAACTACTAACTTAAATATAACTTATTCACAAAATGTACAATATCGACAATTTATAGATTTAAATAAAATCTGAAAAAACTCATTTATATTCTGCCCTAAGACAGAGAAAGATGTTTTTGTTGATTTTATAATTTTATGAATAGAAATAAAACAGAAAACTAACTAAACTAAAACACTAATCTAAACTACAAATATAACTAACTAAAATACTAGTAATATACTAAAGAAATTAACAAAAATAATCACAAACTGACCTGGAGAAATACTCCAAATTTGTCCTGTGTATGATAATCGTCCTAGCTGATCGGAAGGAGGAAAACCGCTCTGAATTATCCAGAAGCTTCTTGTAAACGATAGTTGTAGTGCTCTTTAAGTTTATTTACAGGACAAACAAGACATAAAAATAACAACAATCTTATAATTTATAAATCTTCACAGTTAGATAAACCTGTATGCAAATATCTATACATAATAGTTCAATTGATGAAGAAGAGAAATCTGCCATTCATTAACTGAACAAAGTAATTGTTGTATTTTAGATTAATGAAAGAAATCAAACATGGATCATATTAATTAAATCATATCATTTTGCAAAAGACTATGATAGCTAAAGTAGTCACTAATCAAATGCAAATTGATAAGCATAAACATGAAACAAAAGATTGATATTATGAAAAGAAAAAGTTGTAGCAGAACATCAACTCATGTCTCAGTTTGTATTAGGAATCCATAGCCTGGTTCTCCCACAAGTGAGGATGATCCTTATTACAAAAAACAATAAGTATTTATAAGTTTTCCACAGGGTAAAACCTCCCTGTGGAAGTTATCAAACTGTTTACATAAATCTGGGAAGATATCCCCAGTTTCACTAAAATAGAAATCTACAATAAAACTAAACACACAAATATCCCCTAGACTGTCCAGCATATCCCATGAAATTCGAATTTACCTGAAAAGGGTCAAAAATGGACAAGTTAGAAGGATCCTTTATTAATAAAATGATAAAAATCTAACTCTACAGACTAGCTACAGAATCTTGTGATTTTGTAGCTGGTCTAAATAAGACACTGAATCAACATTAAAATCAATTGAAAATATTTTAAAGAATTAAATTCAATTAACATCCAATAACTATTTGAAAACGAATCATTGAAGTTGAAATTGTTATACCATTCGAAATCAAACAGGATCAAAATCAATCAAATGATCATAGAGATACGCATACTCGGTTTCTTTTGTTACCACAAAATCGAACGAACATAATCATAATTAATAGTTGTGAAATCGTTTGATATCAATTTGAAATCGATATAATCAAAACAAATTGGGGGCAATTTTTATACTGCCTTATCAACAGGAGATACGATGGAATCCAAGCAAGATCATTTACAAATCGTTGTAACTGTATTGATAAAGCAAACGATTCATACCACGAAAATCAATTCAAATGAATTCATGACAGGATCCGATCGTTTGTTGTTACAAATTGGGCAAAGAAGATCGATTGACTCTAATCAAAATCGTTCCATTCAAATGAATTATAACCAAATTTGATAGAGATAACAAAGTCAATCAATTCATTTTGAAAATTTAAAATCTAACAGAGCAACATTTATGATACGAATCCAGCAAGCGAATCAAACAACTGGAGTATAACATAGTCATTGCAAATCATAATCGTTCCATGATTTGGGCGTGAGTATTATTTGCACAGGCTTAAATGAGAGCATTGTTTCCATAAAAACATTCGTATTTTCCAAATCCAAATCGAACAGAGTTGTATTCCAGCTTTGAAAATTATATGACACAGTACATTAAAAGATCGTAACAACCAAACTCACGAAATCATTCGCCAATCACAGCATATGAATCATAATGAAATCAAATCCAAACATGATCGTATTCTAAATTGAGCATGAAAAACTTCCTGTTTGGAGTGGATACAAAACAAATTGAATTGAAAGCAAACCATTAACTTCGTTAACTCAATCAGACAAACTAACAAATCAAATCCAAATGAAGATCGTTCAAATCCAATAAAATTCTATCAATGGCTATACTAGGAATAATCAAATCATATATCCAAAACGAAATTCCATTCATTTTTAACAAAGAGAAAAATATACAGGATGAACACATTATGACAGAGCCATTTCGAAATATAAACAGAGCTATTCGAAGACCAAATTTCAATCACTATATTACTCATGGTCACTCACAAAACTAAAACGATATCAAAATCCATACCTGTATGGCGAGTAGATGGATTAATCATGACAATTTGGAGTTGACAACGGTTGTGGTTGATTCAACATTCTTGAAAACGATGGAGCCGGTTGTCTTCTTCTTCTTATCAGTTGCTTGGAGTTGGTCTCTTTGGCTGGTCAACACTGCAATTTGATCTTCCAATGATTGAATTTTCGATTGGAGTAGGGGAACATCGATGTAGTATCGTTCCAACCATAAATCACATTGGTCACAGGGCAACTGTGTGGGTTTCGAAAAAGCAGGTGAGGGTTTGGACATATTGCTGAGGGTTTTGTTAGGCAATTTAATACCAAGGTAGCCAGGGTTATTCCTTAGGCAGGGGGGAATATTCATCACAAAATCATAAGGTGGTTCGGGGCATAAAACCTGTGAGTAAGGGTACTCGCTGGCTAAGAAACATTCTACGTCAGAGTCTGGATCCTCACTTAGGACGATAGGCTTTGACTTAGCAGAGGGTTTAGGTTTGTTCCTAGCCATTCTCGAAATAAGTCGAGCGTTCTTTTTACCCTTGGCATTAGCAGTAGGGTTTTCCTTAGCCTTTTTGCTCATAGGTTTCTTTATAGCTTCGGCCTTCTCAGTTCCAATGTCTGGTAATTTAATAGCAGGGTCGACCGAAGGCTTAGGAGAGGGCAATAGGATATGGAAGGGCACGAGTGGCCTGACCTTGGTTTCATTTACCACAAGCTTGTCAACCTGGACAGGGTCTGTATCATCAAAACCATTTCAAGCGATGAAAGCTCTCCAACTATCACCATGTAAACTCAAGTAATGAACAATGATAAGTTTAATAAGTACATAGTGGAACAGGCTACTGTCAGCCTTCTCCTTTTTAAACCTTTTCAAAATTTTATATAGGCTGCGCTGAAAGTAAAAGGGCATATTCAACGGGTATCCCATAAAATTCATTAACAAACGCAGGTGGTAGAGAAACACAAGTCCATATCGACCTTCGAAAGTCACAAACTGTTTGACTATCATCAAAGTATTATGCCATCGTGGTTTAAGTGCAGAGATGGGCATACCTCTGTCACATGAGGTGACCTTTCGGGAGACGAACAGTAGTGGCCACGAAACCTCTTCCACTTTCAAATTCTTGAACCAATGCTGGCCCATGGTAGGTAACCTTGTAGCAGAACTAATAAAATTCTCATCAATTTCCAACTATATGTCGCCCATATTGGCTCTACAGCCATCAAAAGTCAGAGTGAACTGTTGTGCCACAATTAGATTAAAACCCTCAAATCGCTGCACGAAGGTGAGCCATCCGTTATCTTCCAAGTCCTTCTGGGCATTGTCGAATATTAACAAGGCTTGGTTGTCCTTTGGCTCGATTCGCACGACTGGTACCATGGATCCGAGCACACGGTAAGCCCAAGGTTTGGATCATAACACACACAGGAGAAAAATGCAGGAAGGGTTACCCGAGCTAACATAGGTAAACGGGGATAAGGGATAGGAATAAATTCCATCGTGCGAAGGTGGTGGAGTTTATCTCTGCCATGCAAAATAGTTATTGCCAAAGTAAAACCATCAACTCATAGATGTTCTACCCATTATTCTATAGTTCAAAAAATATGTCACTTTGCTGACCAATGAAAACAGTGGCAAGTGTATAAACCAACGCGCGCAATTGAAACATTATGCCATAATTTTAAACCATCAACATACGATTTGAAACCAATGCCAAATATTTAACCATGCGCCAATGTATTGTAATAGCTCATATCAATAGTTTAACCAAGGTGCCAAAGGGTCTTCATATAATCAACATACCAATAGTTATGAAAACATTAACATAGGCTTTATATCAAAAGACATATATAAAAGATTTAATCATAACCCCTATGTATTTTCATGAAACCATTGGTCAAGTAGGTCGAATAAAATGCAAATCCAAATGCCAATGCGTTACAAACTCAATGAAACCAAGTCACACAATCAATACAAGAATGTCCAATAAGTATAGTTCGAAAGTTTTTCCAGCTGCATAATGATAAGTGAAAAGTAAGTGCAATATGCATATTGACAAGAAGGATCATGACAGTTCAAATAATGATTCCAATGCGACTTCGAAAGACTAAGTTTTCACTCTTACAGTCGTGAAAACAAAATGAAGGTAAATGTGCAAATGTCGCAAAAATAAAAGTGTCGTTTATTTGAAAATTGCGACGAAAAATAGATGTTTGCAAAACATTGGTGTAGGCAGCTTGTAAAACAGTGAAAAAAGTGGATTGGCTGCCAACACCTTGATAAAAGAATGGTGCAGCCTGATGGATAGGGATAATTTTAAGGATGGAAAATTATTTTAAAATGTAGAAACCTTGGTGAATCATACTAGTCCTTAATATGCCAACTATAAAATGTTTGGCGATATTTTTGTCAAAATATTCAAATTTCTAATGAGTTTATATACGTTGTATAATTTTTTGAAAATTTGTAAGCTAAACTAGTTTTATTCTATAGAATTTGGGAAAATCATTTTCATAATGGTGAATATTTTGTGGGAAAAAGCATGGAAAATTAGCTCGTCGGTGAAATTTAGCCCCTAAAAATTTCACTGCTGATGGACTAAGAGAACTGAAGGGGGTGAATTCCTTGGGTCAATCAGTTGAGATAAATGAGATATTATAGTTAGGACTATTATTATCGAGTAAATTGTTTTCAAAATTTCATTTTTTAAATATTATGATGTAAATTTGTGTGTGTGTGTGTATTTCGACATTTTTTTTCTCACTGAGGACATTGGACAGTTGTAGTGGAGGGGTAATGTAACATCCCCACTAGAATCTTGTGCTTAACTAATGCATAATGTAGATATGAATATGGATATGGCCAAGAGATGTAATATGCAAGTTGCATTTTTCATTTTTAATAACAATAACGTGATGCTATTTGATGGGAATATGGACAGAGACATGGGTTGTTTAATCCACAAGAGAGGGGAATGTCAAGGAGTGTCTAAGAGGGGTCAAAGGGGGGAATGATTTATATGTATTAATCCAAACCTGGATTCTTGAATTTTACTATCATTTGGGTCAAACATCAATTTTCTATTTGAGTGTATGAGAGCCCAATCATTGAATATATGTGAGAGGGTGGGTGTAGATGTTGGAAAAATATTTAACACACAGCGAATGGAAAATATTTAACAGACATCGAATTCTTGTCATTGATGGCAAGTAGCATAAGTACAGGAAGAATGTACAGAGGGTAGATGGCATGAGTACAGGAAGTTTGTAATTGACAGGCAAACAAAAGATAAGTTCAGGAAGGTCGAATGCTCTAAGGCGAATGATCGAAGGCAATGCAACATTAATCGAGTGATCAAATACTCGTAAAGTTTCTGAAGAATATTTGATCATTGGATTTCATTCAAAATTCCCGATGGTCGTCAGATCTCAAGAAGAGCACACTGAAGAGGAGGACAGATCTCAGACGTTAGATCCAAGCGTAGGACCCGACCATCGTTGGATCAAGGAGAACCTGCATGCCTTTTAAAATATAACAAGGAGAAAAGGGGCTCACAAAATCCTGAAAGAAGGAGGACCGTCCATCATCAGGAATGAGACATTGGGAAAGATCGTAAGTTCACTGACTGGAGAGTCAAAGGAACAGGGTTCCTTAACTTCTCGAAATCGCGATGAAATCTGAGCCATCAAATTAAGGCTGAACCTGGACCGTTGATTCCAGTCCCTATCGGAGTTTCGGGGATCAAGAGTTGGACATGTCAAAGATTATTGACAACAGGAATCCCGATATCGTGATATGCGAAATCGCGATGAAATATGATCCGTCAGATTCAGGTTGAATCTGGACCGTTGATTCGAGTCCTTGTCGGAGTTTCGGGGATCAAGAGTTGGACATGTCAAATATTATTGACATCAGGAATCCCGATTTCACGATATGCGAAATTGCGACTCAATCACAGTCGTTGAATCAAGCTCAGATTTGAACCATTGATCTAAATCCATATCAGAGTTTCGGGGATCGCAACTTGGAGTGGCAAGTAAACAATGCAACAAGAATGTCGATTTCGCGATATGTGAAATCGCGATTCAATTGTAGCCATTGAATCAAGACAGAATCTGGACCATTGATCCAAGTCCCTTTCGGGGTTTCGAGGATCGAGTGTTGGAGAGTTCAAAGAATATTAACATCAAGAATCATGAAATCACGGTATACAAAATTGCGAAATCACGATATACAAAATCGCGAAATGATATGAACCGTCAAATCAAGTGTTGATCAAGACCGTTGATCCGAATCCATTTCGAAATTTCGCAGATCGGGACTTTGAAGTGACAAGAACACATTCACCACATGAATGTTGAATTCGCGATATGCGAAATCGTGAATTGATCTGAGCCGTTGGTTTGAAGAGATCATGGACCATTGATCCGACTCCCTCTTCGATGTATTGGATATCGAGAATTTGGTTACCGAGAGATTGAGAAGTCAGACACTCTCAACATCAGGAGTCTCGAAATGCCAAAGTACCGAAACGAAAAATTACCAAATGCAGTTGTTGAATAAGGCTGTGGTCATAGCCCTTGGTCACATCAGTGAGAGATGGAGGAAGGAGCTAGTGCAGAAAAGTCATGTATCGAGACTTCAGAGATCGTGAAATGAAGTGTCGAGACACTCAACACAGGATTGTCAAAATGCCGAAACCTGATTTAGAGGAAATGACAATAAAGTTAATCCAACGGTGCAGATAAATGGGAATATGATCGAAGGATTACTGTACTCTCTCACAGTTAACTCTTCAGTTACAAGTCTGTTAGTGAAACGAACTCATGATCACCAATCAATTGGCGTTTTATTTGCTTGGTCAGTTGTCTTTCATTTAGCTAAGAGAATGCGAAGTGGAACCATCATTGAGGCATGTATATAAGAAAATGAGAGAGACTATGTTTGGTTGGTCGTTCTGTATGAAAAACGAATGAAACTGTGAGAAAAGAAAAATTGTAGAATGTGCAGGGGGAGATGGAGAAGATGAACAGTGTGAGATGAAATGCAGAGCAGAATAATAGAAAACTTGAAGCTGAACAGAATGATATAAGAAGTTGATGCAAAGAAGACCTGCTGAATAGACAGAGGAAGAAATGAATTGTAGAACAGTCAGAAGATGACCAAATGTACAGAACAAAGAAAGATTGGTAAGAATTGATGTATCTGTGTAGTTGAATTTTTATATGTTCATTTATGTTTTAGGGAGGTTGGGAGGTGCTTGGGAGGATTGTTGTCCTCAGAGGTTCAAGTGGGAGCTTGAACACAGGAAGTTGTAGCTTCCATCTGGTTGTAGCCAGAGAAACCAGGGTGGCAGGGTGGTGCAAGGGAGAACAAGTGTTCTCTCTTATACAGGTTGGATCCTGTGTAACTGGAAGTTGGTGCTTCCATCCAGTTGGTGTTGGAACATATAGGAAGTTGGTGCTTCCTTCTAGTGGGTGCTAGAGAAACCGGAGAATTGGTGCTCTCAAACAAGTTGTAGCTTGTAAAATAGAGGTAGCAGCCTCACATTGAGTTGGTGCTCAACTAAAGATGATTTATTGAACTTAAAAGATTGCCCATCATTTCGAAGAAGAAGAGGTTTTTTCCCTTTATGGGTTTCCTCGTGAAAATCTGTCTCTGTGTATACCTTATGTGTGATTGATGCTTTTTACTTTTACTATCCATATGTTGTATAATGTTGATGATCACTTGAAGAAAGTTTAAGAATGCTTTAACAGACTTAAAATTGTTTAAGCTCAAATACAACTAATTCACCCCCCCCCCCC